>JAOEGT010086696.1:0-29841 GCA_025447795.1 Speoplatyrhinus poulsoni | reverse complement strand
AGACAACACAGCCCTCAGGTTCATAGGGGCACCCAAACCTCTCCACCACGATAAGGTGATGGTTCCCGGAGAGGCACTGCTGACCAATGAACCACATTGTGTTTGTGTGCGTGTGTGTGTGTGTGTGTGTGTGGCTGTGACTCACTGCTCGCTGGCCAAATTGAAATGCCAACACTCTTGCTTGTGCACGTTAACGTTGTGTTTGAGACACGTTAATAAACATCTATGTGGTCACATGGTCTTCAGATTGAAAGAAAGCGTAATCATGTAGACACTTTCATAACCATACGCCTTCTGTGATATTACTTTTGTGAACTATAGGGAAACAAACTGGATCTACTAACTATAGCATAGTCAGAGAGATTACCTGACCAACCATGCATCTCTATATAATAGCTCTACATGTTGGATTTAATCCCTTGCTCAAGAGCACCACAGCATTGCAGTCACAACCCCAGTGTGTGAAAAGGTAAACTATGAGAATATTGTGAATGTGAGAGACGAGAGCAGAAATACAGACACAATAATAAATACAGAGCCTGTGCTCCCTCACATACAGTAAACTCTATGTTATCATTTTCATGAACAGATACATTGCATGACTGAAGTTACATCTGTCACTGACCTAATATGGTCCACCTGGACGGCTGACACAGAATATCCCCCAGTGAAGCACTGTGCCATCAATACCTGGCTAATATCCAGACTCACCTGGGTGATAGACATGACCACAGGCCAAGTCTTCATCTCAACCAACTTGTCCCACTGGCAACCGCCTGGAAATAGTGATGGTGACTATCAGAGCAAAGCCAAGGAACAGCAAGCTAACAACTATTTATATTTAACAGTACTGTATACTGGTTACATTATTACAATGAGAACAGGTGCATTTGTTCTGTGGATTAATGTTTAGTCTAGTTTACAGTGTAGCAGGCTGGGGAGAAGAAAAGTGGACCTGCTTGAAGAGTTAATAACGTTTTAGTTAATATTTTATAGTGTTATGTACAGTATGTCTCTATCCACGGTCATTACAGACAGACCTATCATTATCATTGTAATCCTGCAGAGCAGAACCTTCATACCTGCACACCTGCATGGGAGATGTGCTCTGCTGCAATATGTTTGGAATGTAATGCTCTGCTCAATATCCAACCTGGCCACTCTGCTGGTATGTCAGAATGTGTCAATTATCCAAGCCAGTTATCACATTTTGAGATGATTGATGCCCCTATACATCAGGTGCTGACATGGGTGGGGCTAGTGGTGTTTAAATAAAAACAATATGAAGCTTATGCAACACAGAAGCATAGAGGAAAGTTTAAATAAGAAAGGACACTATATATGATGTAACCTAACAGTCTTATGCTGTTTTCTATTACGGTAGTAACTTCTTGAATATCACCCATGTTATACGTGTTTCTGTTTCTATGGCAACATGATAGCTCCCCTGCCAAACTTTCATTTGTTATATATTAAAGCTTTCATGGGCAATAGAAGGCTGATCACTTACTTAATTTAGGGATGCTAATAAATTGATATCATTAATTAACATGTACTGTATGTTAAAATATACAGTATTTAGATGCACAATTAAATCCAGCTAAAAATTTATGTAAAGTATTTCAATTTATAGAACGCTATTGCCAAGTAGCATATATAATTTGTTAACACAAAAACACTCCTGTGAACCACAGTAAGTGTAATCAAATGTAAATAACGGTCTTCAGAATTGACCAAAAACAATGGCCTTCTACTAAATCTAGGCCTATGACATTTTGCTGTATGTCCCCACAGAATAAACCTAATTTAACATTCCTCCCACAATTCAAAAATCACTTTTATCTGCATTCCAACTCTGGTACCAGAGCCTCTTCATGTCTTGTACTCTCTCTCACTTTAGACATTTTAAAGTGTGAAGATGACCTTTACAAAGAGGTGACATAAACAAGTATCTACGTATCTTATGTATTTTGCTCACAGCATGGAGTGGAACAGAAATGTGCATGTTTGCCTGAATAGCAGTAATCTCCCATTTTATTTTGCTATCTTTCTGCACAGCCTCGGGCTTATTGAGGGCTATGTTCCAAAGTGCCAACATTATCAGGAGCCTGGCATTTGTATCTAGGCCGCAATTTAAATTAATCAGGCAATAGATTACATGAGATTAGTGACATCATTTCATGTCTCCCAGCATGTTACCTTTTTTGTGTAGACCTATGTGATCCTAAATATATTTGTCAACAGTTGCGTTGTCATGCAAACTAACACCTATTTGCATCAATCTACACTGCTATTGAAACAATAAGAAGATATTTGGTGCTTTATGACTAATGGAAAAAGAAAACCTTGCATTCTACCCCACTATCTGTTTCTGCTAGTCTAACGTTATCTTATACTTCCCTCTGGTGGTCAGATGAAGTACTACGATAAATTACCTATGGATAATGGTTTGCAGGCTCACTGTGTATTAGCAAGGTGTGTGTGTGTGTGTGTGTGTGTGTGTGTGTGTGTGTGAGAGAGAGGGAGAGAGCGAGAGAGAGAGAGAGAGAGAGAGAGAGAGAGAGAGAGAGAGAGAGAGAGAGAGAGCAAATCAAGGCAAAGCAAACACATTCTATTAAGTTATAATAAAATGATGAAGCAATAGGCCTTCCATCTCCAGGCAACACCAAGTTAACATAACTGGAAGGGACATAATAAAGTGCCCTAAAAGGAATGCTTTGCCCCCTGAAAAGGCAGAATGTGTTGCTATTGTAGTCAAAGCCAGTGGTAACAGCCAGTTTTAAAAACCTCATGAATACCAAAAAGCCCATTGAGCTTTCAGTGCTCATGGGAACATGTCACCAGTGATGATCCTCACCGGCAATGTCGTAGAGAGCCTTCTGTGTCGCAAAGGAACCGCTCCATGCAGCTGATACACACTGATGTGACGTCCATCTGGAATCAGTGTGGAATCAGCAGAGGAACTATTGTGGTTCTTGCCAGAAAAATAAAATAAAAGCCCAGTAGAAAGCACAAGAGGCTTTCTTCATCCTTGAATTAAATTGTCCCCGCATATAGACTCCAATCCATTCTTAGTGTATAAATATAGGACCTCCTTATTATACAGTAATTCATTGTTTTGTGGGGTATGTTCAGGCCTAAAGGTCTACAGTATTACTGCAAAAATACCTTATTTTAATACAGTTCAGACATACTGTATTCGTATGGGCTATATACTCGGTTGCCACACATTTTTGAGATACATTTTGTTCCCTATCAGAGAAACTGAAATAACATATAAATATATATTAGGATGGTATGTGTTTGCCATGTCCACTTCATGTATACCTCATACTTTTATGCTCAAAACACTCAACTCAAACAGCCGTAATGCCTGTAGACTAGTGGATTTAATAGGACATTTCTTATAATAGGTTACAGATGCAGGATACCATTTGCTGCATTTTAATAAACTGCCTACTTACTTATAATATCTTGCCTCAAACATTTTGTTTTGACATGGAGGGCAGTAATGTTGTAGTGTACAGTATTCGTGCTTATGTGATTTACTAAAGCACACGGTCGATAGCCTATAAGGCTATTAGAATTATACCACTTGATGTGTTATATTTTCTATTCTAAACGTGTGCAAGTAAATACAGTAGGATACTGTAGCCTACACATTTACGCTATCGCGTATAAAAAGCCTACTTTTCAACCATTATCAATTATTTGTGAGTTGTTGGAGGACAAATCGAAAAGCGATGAAAAGTGCAATTAATATTAGATGAATATGTCACCAATAGTGTTCACGACGAATTGCAAACGTGATTTTATAGTCAGTCGACCTGCAGTGTAGGCTGGCTGGCATATGAACAGCGAAACATTAGTCATAGTTGTGTTTTTCTTGCATATGGTAATAAAAGGCGTCGACTCCCATTCTCCCGTTTGAATACTAGCCTCCTGTATATCTCTGGATGTTGACGCAACGTTGGCGTGTGACAGGGGAGAGCGTTTAACAGTGTGCGCACGGACACGCAGATCGTGCACTGCCTCGTCTAAAAGCGTCTCTCCTTTCCACTCCCAAACATCACTGCCGGACCGGCGAAGCAGTCATAAACCGGGAAACAAATGACGATTTTGATGGGGGCGAAATCTTATTCTGAAAGAATATTTTGAAACAATGAATTGTAAGTAAAAAGGCCTAGACTCATATGTTAGCCTATGATCAATACGCATTGACGTTTTTAGCCTACAGTCAGCTCTCTGGTGGGCTAACGCGACATAGCTGTATTGGCTGTGCTGTTTCAGATAACGTTTGTGTTAAGCCTATATAGACTGATTGGTCGATTTTATTTTTTCAAGGTATTCCAAGGACATCGGTGAGCTACACGTGCTGCGGCGATGTGCACGACTGACGGCTAGACGGCCGTTGCCTTCAAACCGTGGGAGGCAGTCCATTTCTCACACAGCCCAGGAGCGAGTTTTCAGAGTTGTGGGTCAGATCGAGGATCCAGACCTTTACTTTAATCAGTCTACTCTGTTCCTGGTGTTAGGCAAATTATGAGTTGATCGCGTTAGCAGATGTTTCTATCAAGCAGTTGCAGATGCATAAATACACGTATTGTTCACAAGCACTGATTCTCAAGCAAATGACCAGTCCTCGCGTTGTGGTCGATCGTACCGCAACGTCCTTTTAGATTTCAGATTTGCCTAAAATGATACCTGGAGCTGCCGCATCAATGCTACCGTCTGCAGAGGCTGCGAAATTGTACCAAACCAATTACGTGCGCAACTCTCGTGTAATTGGACTTTTATGGGCGATCTTCACCATCCTATTCGCCATGGTTAACGTGACGATCTTCTCACAGCCGTACTGGATTGGCGATGGCGTGGATACGCCACAGGCCGGCTACTTCGGCCTGTTTCACTATTGCATCGGAGACGGACTATCCAAGGAAGTGGACTGCCAGGGTACCTTCACTGAGTTTTCTGCCATCCCCTCCAGTGCGTTCAAGGCCGCCTCCTTCTTAGTTGGAATGTCCATGATGCTGGTGGTCACCTGTATCGGCTGTTTTAGCCTGTTCTTTCTCCTCAGCACCTCCACCGTTTACAAGATATGTGGCTGGATGCAAGCAGCATCAGGTAAGAGCGCGTGTGTGGTGAAACCTGGGCTACAGGGTAACCATCAGTCCAGTCATTCATTCATTCGTCAGGTTCACTTCGTTGTTTTGCTGTGAAACCATGTCCAAAAGTCACAGCACGGATGTACTTTAGCTGAGGGGACGTTTTCTGTTCCTGTAGCCTTAGCCTGGTGCTGTCCATGGTGCTGAAGTAGCATTACGTGGATTAGCCTGCTTGCCTAGCCTAGTTGGTTCATGAAAACTTTTAGGCAGAAGGCCACAGTCCCAGCTTCCAACCTAAGCACATATAATGGATGCTTTTAAATGTTAATGAATGTTGCCTTAATTCAAACATACTGTATTTTCTCTATGTTAGCACTTCCTTCAATGCTATAATATGGGGGGGTCATGTAATGCACATTTAGCTGTTTTCCAAATTCTGATATGCTTTTGTACGAAGATTCCAGTTTACAAATGCAACATAACTTGAGTAATCCAAATTATATCTGCTAGATATTTCAGATGTTCTTCCTTCAATAGAATCTGTCTGTTTACACCAAAAACACAAACACATGGACATCTGTAGTGACTCGAGCTTGCTGAGTTATCTTAGGCTGATTAAACGCAATATGCTTTTATAATGAGGGCACCCCTGTGCTTGTGGCTCTGTTGCTATAGGAGATGAAAGTGGGAAACACCAGCCTGACCACAGTGTGCTGGCAGAGGCAGTCCTAATGAGCAAGCCTGCCTGCTTAGTGCTGTCAAACGCAATTACACTTATCTCAGTTTTAAACTGTCACTGCCTATGTTGCTTGCTTGTTTGGCCCTGATGTTGTTACTGAAGGTGACCCCTTGGGCATTAAGTTGGGGCGAGGTTGCGATAGAGTGGTGCAAATTACCTGTCAATCGTAGTGCCAGTGTGTTGGTATAATTGTCACAATGCCACATTTTAACAGTGATAACGATACTTGTTTTGGTATCACAATATCTACCAGATTACAGTATCAAATTTGAAAAAATGCAAATACGGTAAATTTGAACTAAATTCTCTGTGCAAGTCTGAATATACATTTAGTTTTTGTATCATGGCACAGGGGGGTTTGTTTGTAGTACTTTGACCACTTCATTTAGTTAGCCTATTTGGTGCAGTTTATTAAAGGCAGGGTTAGTCATTCTTGCTAACTTCGAGCTCAAATCAAAACAGTATTTCTCCGCGGCCCTCTGCAGCGGCATCTCACACATAGAAATGTTGTGCTACGGCTTTGTTGATACGAGTTTGTGTTCACCACTTTGTTTATGTTACTATTTATGGAGCCAGGGTAGTGTAGAAGTAAGTAAGTAAGTAAGTAAGTATGATTCATTTTTTCAACATGCACAGAGAACGGTAAGCTTTCGAAATTCGAGGAGATATTTGTTTAATTTGACAAAAAGTGTATTAGCTTACATTTAGCTTGCAATAGCTGACTATATATTTAAATAGTAACACTAGTGGTATTGTCATTCTGTGATATCATATATCTACTAGTCAATAGCTAGCTACTGTGCTGTAACATAATACATTTTAGAGCCAGTACTATAATATTGCCATATCAGTTCTTTATTTTTCTGTATCCAGAAAAATTCAGTAGCTCGCATGTTATGGCGACTCTGTCAGTCAGTGCTGACAATGTTAGGTGCAACAAGCTTGTATCACCTGAATAGAGTGTTTCTTAGAGTTTACAGCCTACTGTCATCTAGTGACGTGAATGCAGAAGTTCCAATGTTAACTATGTGGGGGTGCAGTGTGTGTGTGTGTGTGTGTGTGTGGGGGGGGGGTGATTATGGCTGATGATGTCACTTGGTGTAGGACTATGTAAAAAAAGCTCATGATGTGCCTATTTTGTATGGTGTTATATGAGTGTATGCTTTAAACATAATATAATATTATTTTGTTATGTAATTTTGCCTTTTGGACTAAAACATTTTCTGATTATCTTAGGTCAATTATAACATATACCAGCAGGTCATCCAAGCTAATGCTAGTTTCAGCTAAGCACTGCTGTACATATGTAGTGTGTAGCGGTTAACCCAGAAGATCTAATATGATGATGACAGCATACATTAAATAACCATATTTATATGCAGGATTGCTTGACTGCTTGTCGAGCAGTGCAAAGCTTGTCCATGTTGCTGTGAGTTAAAGGTGATATACACTATTTTAAACATGACTATAGCAGCGAACAACAACTGTCTATATAAATATACAATATAGCGGAGTAATTGCATCCTGAGCAGACAATGACATCACACCCCCTATGTGTGTGGCAATCTGAGGTCCCCTGTTGTTTTGGTGCTTTTTTTACAGCATGGCACTAGCTTGACTCGCCTGTACTCACTTAGGGCCTAATCACACCGAGACGCGTCGCTAAAGGCGTGGCCGCTTCAAAACGCTTTGATAAACCTCCGATCACACAGAGATGCGCTGTCTATGCCAAAGAGAACGGCTGCCTGGGCCAATTGTCACATTAACAAAAAGCGTGACTCTTGCGCCTTGCGCTGAAAAGTTAAGAGTACGTTAACTTAAAAACACTAAAAAAACATGAAGCGCAATGCCATAAAAAAGTGGATTTGGATTGGAAGGAATTTGATTGGATTGAATTGTCACTGCGTCACTGCGTGACACGCACATACAGTACGCAGTCAGGCTCCTAAAGCAGCTGCAATATGTATTCACATTTTATTATTATGAATGGCAATACACAAAACCATGCCTTGATCAATTGAGGATAACAACGTTAACTTATATTATCTAGCGAGAGCTGTCCAGGCAATTTGCATAACGTGAGTTTGACCAAGACGTCTCTGAACTGTTGGTCGCACACGGCTACCGAAGGACATTCCAACAATGTAGGGACATGTATTAAAATAGAAAGACTACTGATCTACGGAAGGAGCCACTATGACGACTAGCTGCAGTAAGGGAGTACTAGCCACAGTGGAAAGTGAAGTAAGCTAAAGCGATTAGAGTCGAGTAGAGCCGGCACTATGCAGTGGAAAAGCTTCCAAAGCGAGTAAAGTCGAGCTTGTACCATGCAGTAGAAAAGCGCCATGTGTGGTCAGATGCTGGTGCGCTTAGTGTGACATCTAGTGGCAGAAGGTCAAAGAGCTGACTGACTGACTGGTTCCATCATGTTGTGAAAAAAGACACAAGACACAAAATAGTCTGCTGTCCTTACATTCTGGCATATGAACAAGCAGGCCTAAAAGAGGGAAAGAGGCTGGCTGTGAGAGATCACAGCCTTAGCTCATCGTCACCAGGCCTGCTTCGGGACTGATGCAAGTACATGGGTGTCACATGATCAATGTATTCACAGCACTGCTCCCAGAGATAGAGTCTCTCTACTCTCTGCAGACTGGCTGAATTGCTCTCTTCTGCGTCTGTAATCAAAGTATGCTTTTCTTTTACTCTTCATCTACTGTTATTTATAATACGAGCGGCATATGCCACACGTTGGTAGCCTGCCTAGGTCAAAAGCGTACAGCACTTCATCAAACCAACATGATTCATCAGAGCTCCCAGGAGGTGAGGGTAAATGAGCACACATCTGCCGCCATATGCATGGAGGCAGTACTGTGTGAATCCCAGGAAAACGGCTGCATGTGTGATGAGAGAGCAAGCCTTCAGGAGACGTGAAGCCTGTCTGCAGGGCAGATCTCAAAATGTATCCTAAAGGGGGAAAGGAGTCAAATGCAGAAGTGCCACTGCCATCATTCTCATATGAACTTGCATCCTTCTTTAACTCTCCTCACAAGAGCTATTTCTATCTTGACATATCTGTCCAAGTCCAGGGTTTAACCATGTTTTTTCCACTAATATGGGCATGGTCTGTGCTACATCTCTGTCCATTACGGTCATATACGGTAGCCTGCTGCATATACTGTATCTGAATGTTAAATAATTCCTCCACCAAATAAATGAGAAATGCCTAAACATAGCTGGGTGTAGTTCTGGTCAAAAACAAATGATTTCAAATGAATAATTTTATTCAGTCTGCAGTGGTATATACTGTTTCTACTGCCCACTCCTATAACAGTGGTCGTGACTACTTGCCTTCAGCGTACATTTTACACCACGTGTATTCCAGTAAAAACACACCTTAAAGTAATTACTGAAGTAAATGATCATATCAATGAACGCTAATCCCCATAAACACTACAGGGTGATCAGTCACAGGTAACAGGTATTATTTGTGTAGTCAGCGACCTACTTACCGGTATATTTTCTCAATATACCGGTAATCAACTCAACACTAAACTCCAATCTCCTACTAAAACATCTCAGTGATACTCAACGCCTGAGACCTGTACCTGTTCCGAGGTCTGAAGTTGTGGGGATTTAACATGCCAGTAAATTAGAGGTACTAAATCAAAATGTAATCTAATCAACATAATTTGGTCTGCCTAGCAGCTAGTAGTTCCCTCAGAGGAACCAGGGTGTGGTTCCACCTAGTTTCTATAAGAATGAACAGTATAGGCATATTGGTGTGTACTACTAATGTCTTTTGTGCATATTGCATCTCTGCTTCTCTCATATTTGGTATTTGGTAACTTGGTGGTATTTGTAATTCCTCTCTTGCTGAAGATACCGAGAGTGGAAATATTCTCTTTATATAAATTAATCAAAAAACACGTTTGAAATATTATTGACATTTGCGGCTTTAATAAGTATAATAATAATAATAATACACAACATAGATTGCATCTTCCTGGTGTTTGTAAGCTGACTATACCTGAAGTGTGAGATTTTAGCTCTGCTTCTCCTCTTCATTGTTTCAGTGAAGGGGATTTAATGCTATTTGTGTTTACTTTGGGTTAAAATGGTTGCAGTTAAAAATGGACTGCATAACTTTTTAATTTTTTTTGGATGGGGTGAGTAGTGTCATTATTGCTACTACAGTGTAATTAATAAAGTTGGCAAATGTAATTATCACTATTTACAATAAAGTGTAAAATGTTAGAGTGTAATGGTTAAAATAACAAATAGGAAGGATATCAGAGAGATACGTCTAGGTATGAGGTCAGAAAGTGGACAGGCAACAGAATGCATCAAACCATAGCACTTTTGCCCCGTCCGTTAAGATCTCTCCCTTTCTCTTTTTCAATCTCTCTCACTCTCTCTGTCATCATTTCCTCCTCTCGCTGGCTGACACTCTCACTTTTCCATCTCATGGTCAATTAGCTGCATTGAGTGGCTGGTTCTGGAGCGAGTATTAAAAGCCAGTTGAATGCAGAGATGAATAGCGGCGGAGAGCTTTATATGAGAACAGCGCACTCTTGGAGGTATACTTGTAGACCTGTTCTCTCCATCTTTCTGGTGTCACCGTTGAAATGGAGAGAGATTGTGATTGACACCTTATCGGTCTTCATAAGAAGACTAGTTCTTGATGTAGGAAAAGACTAATACAAGAGGATGTGTTTCTGTGTGTGTGTGTGTGTGTGTTGGTGTATAGAGTCTCAGGTTTATTGTAGCTACTCAATATAGCATAATATTCTCAATGTATTTTATTGTGTACTGTTATTCTGAATGTGGCGGTGAATTATATTTTATCATGGCTTATAGAGTATATATTATAACTGAAATACAACTAATTATGAGTGTATACGTTCATACATCCATTTGAGTGTTACTTAGCTTATACCATTTACTGTATACAGTGTTTAGGTTACTCATCTCTGCAACAGCAGTCTTCTCCGTCATCCTTTAGTATTCCAAGTATACATGTCAGACGCCATGTCATATGTTTTCAGAGGTGATGCCTCTCAACCACAGGACTTCAATGGGACAGATTTGTGGGATGACACGTAGATAGCTGAGCAACATGGAGATGTACTGTCTGCCTTGACTGCTTGCATGGTGCATTAGCACAAGCATACTAGTGGAAGAGAGCAAATACAACAGAGAGACTACAGGTACAGTTAACTAGCATGGAATTACAAAATGGGGCGGGGACACAACTAAAAGTTACAATACATTAGAGTTCCTAATATAAGCATATATACAGAGCGCCATGCATCGCCTGCATATAGGCTTCTGCTTAGTCTTTTGACTGTAACTCGCCATGGCAGTGGCAATAACATGTCAGTGTTATAGCAAGGTGAGACGTCCTGCTTTGGGATAATTGCAGAGCCTGATCTGTATTCCCACTGGGTATTCCGGGAGCATTGAAATGGAATGCGTTGACCTTTTTGTTTTTCTTCATTCAAATCAACTGAATGCTCAACGGCGCCACTTGTGCCCTAATCCTCGCGCGGGGCCTTCACGGCAGACGGCTCGATGCTCTGAGGTGAGATAGAGATGGTCTCCGGAGTGCAAACGCATCACCACCCCTCTGCCTCTGCATATCTCCCAGCCTCTTTCCTCCTTTCCTCCTATTCGGTCTTTCTCATATTCATCTTCCCCCTCTTCTGCGACCTACCCCCTTTCAAAGCGTTGATCTAGTTATAAATAACACCCCTGCATTAGCACATTTCTCTGCTGCATTTTCAAATGAAGACAGATGCAGCTGGGTTAAGAACGTCTAATTTTAGCCGGGATACATTGGGGAATAGTAAGATATAGGGGACGAGAGGCTAGTGGAAATGTACAGAATGTATTCTTTAGGTACAATAACCATGTACACAAAGAAAATACTTACTGTAAGGGGAAGTGTGTTATGGCGAATAACAACAGCTGTAAATTGGTGATACCCATGAAAGGAAATTATGGGTTGGTATTCTTTACAAACAAGCAAGTTTCATTTCAGTGTTCTTTAGGGAGGACCTATTTTCTGTTAAAAACATCTGCAATCACAATCTCCCATTGCGCTTGCTAATAGCACAAATATATAATAAAACATAATGGAAGAGGAAGAGCATGTCATGGAGAGCATTCCTTTTGTTTAGACAAGGTTCATCCAATTTTATCATTATTACAATTTCCCACAAATCCAGGGGCGTCGTGAGTTAAACGTCACCTGCCGGATACATCCTAATCAAAAACTGAGCAATTACAGTAATTAGTCTCTGCTTTGTATAACATTGTTCTGCATGAAAAAAAAGGCTAGCCCAAAAGAGATGGCGGATTTGGCATCCTATTGCTTTTATGGTTTTACCAAGTGAATGCCAAAAAAACAGAAACATGGGTGTGACAGAGAAACCATTGCTGTTACCTGGGTCTCATTTGCTCTGCTATTACAGTGGTTGGCAGAGCGATACTTCACTGAAATTACTGTGATATTATGACATAAATGTGCCACTCCATGGCTAGAACACATTTCAACAAATTGGATCGTGTGACTGGACCTATCGCTTGCTTCATCTGTAATAACTTTTCACAGCAATGTTATGCGGGGACAGTGAAACACCCAGTCAGCACTGAGTTGTGCCAACAGCCAATATATTGAAGTATACCTAAAATTGCATGTTTAATTCTATAATAATAATATATAATTTCTGACATCAACAGATAATGGTGATGAATCAGTATACTTATTGTGGGCTTAAGTGTAGCACATCAGTGCCAGCCAAGTCATAACGTAGCTCCCCTGTGTCGTGTGGTTTCCCCTGCATACCTGTTAGGGTGTGGACTTTACATTCTCCAAAGTGAATCCTGGTGATCTGAGCGATAGCCTGGCTCAGTGGCTCAGGGTGTAGTGCAGGCAAGGGCAGGCTGCACATTTAATCCACTAGGAGTGCCATGGGGCGGGACAACATGCACAACACTGTGACCCAATGAAAACGCATTTTTTTACATTTAGCACGCTTCTCCAAAGACAACCATTCATCTTCATTTAAGCCAACTGCATTATCTGAAGTATTCCCACAAGATAAGCCAGCGGTGGTTTGTGGGAACATTGCGTTCATTTAGTCTAATGTCATACTGTTTTGCTATCTAGTGCTTCAGACTGTTGTAACCACATTATTATTCAATGACCTCCTTTGGAGGATCGATTGTCTGACATACACAGCCTCTTGAGTCAGGCTCGAGTGAATATTTGCACTGTTTTCGATTGCTGACTGAGACCACAGTCCCCCCACCCCCTAACCACCCCATGTATCAGCCAATACCTCGGGGATGGGGAAGGGGAATCAAAGGCATCTTTTGATCCTGACCCCCTTGGCCAATGCTGATCCTCTGTGCATCTGGACCCGTTACATAACCCCTCTACCCCAACCCCACCGCCTCGGCATCCCCTCACTGCGGTACACACAGCACTATGCTCTTCCCAATACCTCTGCATCTCCGCTTCCAAACGAAGCCATGCATATTTTAGTGTGTGCTCCTGTAAACGTCCTCTCTTTGTAGCATGTTATGATCAGCCGTCCTGACTTTTTCCTTCCCACTTAAGTTTTGTATTTTTCTATCTAAAACCCAGCTTTAATCAGATTGTAATAAGAAGAAATTGTCTTACGCCATAGCCTGTGGACATTGGCAGTCAGAACACACACGCTCTGCAAATAAATTTGGCCGCAGCAGGTGGGAGAATACAAGCTTCTCGTTTGACATGACACTACTGGGTATACTGTCACACAAGAAAATGAGTAACTGCTGTGATTCGAGACCAATTTGTTTAAGTGAGTGGACTATGATATGTAGATTTATTGTGTTAGCGTGGACCATCGCAGTTTACTTAAGTGCCCTATAGTACTCAGGTACCATGTTATCACGTTCAGTACATAAGCGTGAGGGCTTTTATTGTTTTGCTAATAAGGCATAGGGAGGCTTAACATTATCTTGCATTGGGAGAAAAATATTATTTGTTGGACCACACTAATTGACAGCCAGGGTAACATTACAGCAGGGACTTTTCAGCCTCTGGCTGAAAGCTATTTCCCTGATGCTTGCTCTAGTCATGTTTTATATGCAATTGTGTACGTCTGGGTGTAGTATAGTTTACAATATTTCCTTAGCCTCAGAAATATATTTGATCTGCTCTGCAAGATTGCAAGATGGTGAACATGTTGGTGAGAGACTTGACACAAAAGATAAATGGGTTGTTAAAATAAGCCATTCCCTTTCCTTCTGGTCCTTGAATTGTTTTGATAGGTTGACTCTGGTATTATGTGCTTTCAGTGCAGAAAATAACTAATACAGTAATGTTGGTATAGAGGGTTAGATGCCTGCAAGCTCACTCTCTACCCTCCAGCAACCTCACAATTTAGCAACAACTGGAGCAGAAATAGATATGGAGTGCAGACAGCTCATCTCAAGAAGCATGTACCTCATTTTCACCAAGTTTCTCTTGGTCTACTGTCTACTGCCTGCTTGACAGTTTGGACATGTTAGTTTAAAGGCACCATATCATTCCAATTTCCAACTGTCTTTTTTGGACAGACTTTCTCCCTTAGAGCTGAAAATTCAATTTCAGTTGTTGTTGCAGTTTTTTTTAACATGCCCTTACTTGATTGGCTGCCTGACATAGAGTGGGAGGATATGTTAAGGGGTGATAGGTTACAATCCAGAAATTATGTCACACCTGGGGCCAAATCTGATTGGTTGTTTTACACACTGATTAGACAGCATACCCGGTACACACTAGACTATCATACCTAATTTACAAAACATAAGAGACCACACATTGAACGACAGATTAAAGTATTTTTTACTGTTTTGATCGTCATGGTATGGAGGACAACGATTTGGCCAAAACATCACAACACACACCAATTGATTCCATTCCCCAACAGCCCAATCCTGAATTCCAAAACCGGACCTATGACAAACAACATGACCTTTGTGTAAACAAACATGGCAAACAAGCTTTCGCAATCATTTATTCAGAATGTTAGTACTAGACAAATGATTTATTGTATGGTCAAATTTCAGTTTTAGGTCCTCCTGACAACTAACATCACAACTAAAAACATCTACTTCTAGGCATTTTAACTGCTAAGACAATGCTAATCATGATTGACAAATTGATTAACTTATTACATAAACTGTGACGGCAGCTTATTGCACTGGTATTGTTTCTAGAATTTTCTCATCACATACTCTCCTTTCTACACACCCTATAAGTCTGAACAATCAAAGCTTTTACTCAGGCTTAAGGGATGACACATTTTCACACTCCATTTAGCCTCTCTCTAAACTCTTAATTGCTCAATGTATCTGTATGCAATTAAATGGTATTATTGTGGCCATCGTTCTTGTAGCATGTGGAGCCAGAAACTAATCTAAATTTGCCAGTGACCTTGGGGTTTATTGCCCATGGTTCATCAGAGCCCATCTGGATAGTAAAACTAGGTATTTGGAGCGATTTCATACCCATCATTGTCCAGTTGGTGACGTAGATTCCGGAAATGGCTATAACTAGCCTATACTTCTATTCTCTGTTTTAAATTTACATTTACAGCATTTGGTAGAGGCTTTTATTCGAAGCGACTTACATTTTTTATTCATTGTTGCGCATGTCATACACCAGCAATGGTAAAACAACAATATTCTATCAGAATAAGTACAGCATCATCATGACTAGTACCATGTCAATATTATTAAAGCAACAAAATAGCCTAAATAATAAAGTGCTTAATGCATACAGTATGATCAGAAAGTTTTTATTTATTAATTATTTATTTCAATTAGAGCAGAGAGAAGATAAGAGCATTCGAAGAAGACACTTGAAATAGGAGTGAGTACTAAGAGGTGGTGAGGTCACTAGTCAAGGATTTTAAATATCTCTGTTATAATTAAATACTTATACAGGTACTGTATGATATCATATTCTCCTAGTAATGTCATATTATTATATTTATTCATATGTCTGGTTAAGTATTTGGTATGGTTAACGCACACCAGTGCAAACTACATAAAGTCTAAACATCTACTGGAAATCCTTGGCCTGCAGTATGCTATGAGTAATAAAATGATAATTTCTCAATGGGGTTCTCTATAGAGCAAATGCAATGGTTCACAATAGAGCGATAGTATGATCCTTTTGCTGTGAACAGCTTCTCATGGCATGACGTGTGGCATCTGGATTTCTCTGTTTCAAAACAATGGGTCTCTGGGACTTTCCAATTAAAGACATGCATAGTCCAGCTACTACAGTTGCATTAAGTCACTCTTTGACCTGTTAGCAGGTACTGTAATAATGTAGACTAAATATATGCATAATGCAACACCTATTGTGATTGTCTTTTCCCAGAATGCATGCTGGTTTTCAGTTCCTCTCTGCAGATTCCTACTAAGGGCTTAGTAGACACATTTTTTGTTTATCTGTAAAATTATGATTCTATGTTGGATGTGCCATCAGGCAACATAAAGTGTGTGTGTGTGTGTGTGTGTGTGTGCGTGCGTGTGCGTGCGTGAGTGTGTGCGTGTGCAATGCGCGTGCGTTTGCGTGGCTGGGCTCGATCCACAATGGAACTGCAAACGGAGACAGAGGAGTTTGATATGTGTGTATGCATAATTCAGTATGTCACATATTTAAACAGAGCTGGGGAAAATGTCATCCACAGAGGACTGTGGGAACTGAAAAATGCAAATGCATATTCATGGAAACCTAGATGTGCTGCACATGCTGTATGTGAGAGATGCAGAGAACAGCGTTACTCCTTCTGCAAACATAAATATCTAACAATATTGACAAAATTGACATGGTATTTGCTTAAACAGATAAACTCACAAATGTTGAAGACATTGATTATGAGACAGTGAGGATGTTGCTTTCTAAAACACATCTCTGCATCCTATATTTGAAAAGCTTTTATCCACTGAAGAAAGACTATGAAACCATGAGCTCTGCCAAACTTCAATAAAAGTGGAGCTCTACTTGCGGCTTTAGCTTCCTGGTGGCATTGTTGCAGGTGGATCTACAGTATTTACAACTGGATATGGCATTTAAAAATAACACCCATTTATTTTGGTGTGTTCTAATAGTGTTTTAATGCCTAACCCCACTATCTCCTTCCGTCCTTTGGACTAAGCTCTCCGTCCACAACTTTTTAAGCACTAAAACCTTTCTTGATTGCATTTTGATTGCCTAGACACATGGTGAATAGCTTGCTGTAGCTACCGTTGATGACTAGCCGAATACCTTTGCAGCGCTGCAACGTGTGTCTGCAGTTTACGCTGCGAAGAGCACATCTCTTGTCATGAATTATGAAGGCAGTGCACTAAGCAGTAAAGTAAACCTAACTCTCTCACACCTCATCCGGAAGAGAAACAAGCCTCCTGCTCGATCATGGGGGCTTGGTCCGGGCACTATGGAGGTATTTCTGCATTGTCCTACTGTAATTAGCCCACCTGTTGCGCCGCTAAAACTGATATCTCACTGAAAGTGGAAAGAGAAAATCACCTAGAATCCGTAGCCTGCCGTTTTTCTTGTTCTTCATTCTAAAATGCCATGGCAACAGTAAAGCCTTAAAATAGGCGATTTGATTTAAAGTAGTTTTACATACTGTCGCAGTGTTGATTTTAATTTTTCCATCAGTTACTGGACTGTCACTAATTTGCTCACCAAGCCAGACTGTCGCTGATTCCAACTTTAATATAAGCCCAGACATCACAAGACAGTTGGACTTTAGATTAGCCTTTCACAATTCAAACATTTACAGTAAGATTATACTAGCCAATATGTGTGGTATTATCTGAAACATGTCTTTTCTAATCACAATGTTCTGCATCAGAGTTCAATCTCATTAGTCTTAACTTCGTTGATTCTAACACCTTATCGATGCTCAACCTCATGCACACATTTTTGTTAACCAAAACATTTCTCATAGTTTTGTTTTTCATTGAGCAAGATAAATGATACAGAGAATGGGCACATCCCTACTCAAGTAATTCCATTCATATTCTATGGCGCAACAGCACCAGATGGATTCCATATTTCAGAGCCTAGAGCTTAAAAAACCAAGGACAACCAAAAAGAGAGAGCTAGCTGAGAATAGCTGTGCCAGTGGTGTCTAACATATGGCGCCCTGTGCTCATGATGTTAGCATGGTGATGGGTACATGCTGAAGGGGCACATGTGGGGCTTCAACATGGATGCTTGAATACTTGGCTGTAAAACTCCCTGGAATTTTATCTAAGCTGTTTTTTTTTCTGAATTGTCCTCTTTAGTTTTGTAATATCTGCTTCTTCTGTCAATGTAGACAGATGACTTTATGTGATTTTAATATACACATTGCCACTGCTAGCTGTAGTTTTGTTGCTGATATTATCTCACAACTTGATGGCCTTGACATAATTCAAAATGTCTCCTTTCCCACTCTAAACAAAGGGCACACTCTAGATTTAGTGTGTTCCTATGGAATTGTCCCCTGCAATGTAACTGGCGGAGTTACATTGCAGGTCTCCCCTGTCTGATCTCCCCATCTCTGATCACAACACTGTTTTATGTTTCTGCCCCTATCTCTAAGAAAAATAGCCCTTGTATCATTTCCTTCAAAAATATTCAATATATCTCAACTACTGATCTCATGGGCTTGATAAACACATATGTGATTTCTGACTCCTAATTCACCTACAGTACGTACTACTTACAATGCTTTTCCTCTTCCCTGGACGCCCTTGCTCCATTAAAAACACACACTGGCTCCTTTACCCACACTGCTCCCTGGTACACCCAAGAACTCTACCAGTTTACCAAACTTACAGAAGACTTACTGAGCATCAGGCCTAATTTCTCACTCACAAGCTTACAAAGATTCCACATTCCACTTTCCATTGCCAGAACATATTAATTTTCTGATATTATTAATTCTGGCAAAAACAACTCTAAGCTTCTCTTTTAACAGTTTGCTTTTTCTTCCTGACAGCATCCATTCAGACCCCACCCCTGAACTGTGCAACTTAACTCAAGAATTAACTTAAATTCTTGACATCCACCAGCACATACACAGTAACAGATCTCCAGCTCATAACCTTTCCAACATGACCACCTTAGAAGTATCGGCTTACACTTGTATCTCTGACTTCACCCTGGCTACATAGAATATCATTATAGATCTTATGATAAAATGCAAAATATCTGCTTCCCATATACCCAATGCCCACCAGTCTCACCAAAGCATGCCTTCCATAGCTCCCTTAATCCTTATTATAGTTCAATCTTTATTCTCCACTGGCATTGTACATCCACTCTCAAGATTGCTGCAGTCAGCCCCCATACCAAAAAAGCTAAATGGTGATCTTGATGATATTTTGTCCCAACTCAAAATTCCCATTTGTTGCCAAAATATTGGAGCGCGTTGTGGACAGTCAACAACATCTTGACTGCAATAACCTATATGATCAATTCCAGTTTGGGGTTGGTACTAACCACAGCACTGAGACAGCATTGGTCAACATCAACAATGACCTGCTTTGTGCCCCGACACAGGTCTTTTTACCATCTTGACACTTGACCTGAGCGCAGCTTTTGATACCATCTCAAAAACTCATCTCAAATCTGGCCTGTATTGGTATTTCAGGTGTAGCACTCCTGGTTTTCTTCACACCTCACTGACCGTCAACAATTCATCCAACTGAAACAGCACAGATCAGATTGTGCTACTGTCACACAGTCAGTGTCCCCCTCCTTTACCTCCTACTAGTGATGCGCGGGCCAAACCGGTGGGTTCGGATAAGCTTATCAGAAAAGTTTGCGGGTGCAGGTGGGTCGGGTCTAGCCTAAGCCTAGTTTAGCAAGGCTAATGTTCACTCACTTTACTGTAACCTTCAGAGACATTCTGCATAAGGACTTTGGTGTCTCTGCTATTGTCTGTGCCAGTTTCTGTCCCTTTGAAATGTGCAAATTAGAAATCGGTATCTCCATCTCACCACTGCTATACAGGCTCAAGTTAGCGGATCGGGTTCGGGTAGTTGATGTTCGCATATGTTTACGGGTCGGACTGTGCAAGTTGGCGCTCATAACGGGTCGAGTGGGTGCGCGACCCGCGCATCACTACCTCCTACCCCTGGGTAAAATTATAATACACCATGACATTCAATTCCACTGTTATGTTGATGACACTTGGCTCTATTTTTGCAACCACACCAGCAGCTTCCCATACTCCTACCTGCCCCACCAACGGCCTCCCAGACAATTGGATGGGCACACACTTCTTAACACCGATATCACCACATATGGTTTCCCAGTCCCTCTGCCAACTCAAGTCAAAAGCCTCAGTGTCACTCTGGATATTTCTCTTTCATTTTAACCATACACAACTCCGCAACATCTCTAGGCTCAGACCCTCTCTGTCACGTATCAGTACTGAAACATTAAAACACATAAATGCCCTCGTCACTTCCTGGCTTGACTACTGCAATGCTCTTCTTACCGGTATTCCTACTAATAAACAAATTACAACTAGTTCAGAACTCTGCGGCCAGAATACTTACTGGTACAAAAACATGGACACATAACACCCATTCTCATTAGTCTTCACTGGCTACCTGTATCCTAAATTCCAGAAAGGTTTGGTTTATTTGCTTATATTTTTGTTTTTGAACTTTACTGTATAATATGTTTTTACTGTGTATAGAAGAATCTATTATTATTATCATGGCATCCTGCCTGAGCTCTTTCACCAACTCCCCATTGCTTTCTCACTATCTCCTCTCATCTGTCAGGCTCACTTTAACCTTTATCTCCTCTTCCATTCTACCGCCTTATGTCCCTTACTCTGTCTGTCTGTCTGTCTGTCTGTCTGTCTGTCTGCGTCTGTCTGTCTTGAGCTGCCATCTGGTCTCTGGAGAGTTGAGAGGCCATGTGAAGGGCAAAGCTGAACCGGATAGAAGAACGCTGTCATATAAAGTTTTGTCTTCACACAGCTGCTGTGGCCATCAATGTGATTCATATCATTTATGACTACAGTACAAGTTATTTTCAAATATAATAATATGTTGTTGTCATATAGGTCTACAGAAGTGCATAGAGAGAATGGAAACTGTTTCAAATGTAATCTAAAGATTCACTTTTTAACAGTTTTAACCAACATACGAAATATGAAAATGTTATTATCTATGGGTTTTCTGTCTTGAAAGTTTCTATGGCATTAAGACAATCTAAATGTAATTACCCAGGATGAACCTATAACATACAATAACTGCAGAGATCTTTCAGGCATAGTTAGAATATAGGAATGCCATAATGCATTATAGATTCTTCAGAATTTCTGTCCCAACTTGTGGAAACAATTGTATGATGAAAAATAATAGTTGTGCTATAATGGCATTAAATGTAAATATGCATTTAAATATTATGCCTCTATTTTAGCTATTGCAAATCATTCTTTATTGAAAATCAATGTACCATAGTCTTTGTTTAGATGAAGGTACTGTAAGATATATATTTTTCTTAAACAGTCATGCATTACCCTTAAACTCTTTGGGCCCATTCTTACAACCAGCGTAATGCGGTGCAAAGCCAGATCGCAAGTGTCTTTGCTAGATATAGACGATGCATTGTCATTTTCCCGTCTTGTTAAATAGCAAATGCACTTGCTCTCATTAGAGCGCCCGTGGGTGTGTTGGCCTAAACATCAGGTGGGGTCTAGCTAGTGTATTGCTATCTTGAGGCAGTGGAAAGTGATTGCGTGATTGACCAGCAAAAACCTGGTCTAAAGTCAAGGTGAAGCGCATTATCAATATATATTGCCCAGAGCCATGGAAATAACAGAGTTACGTTAATAGAAGTTTGAAATTGTCAACGGTCACATGGTTCATGGAGAGGCTAAACCTATGGCACAGTAGTTCCCAGAAGTGCTTGGTGGGCAGTTTGAATATATATATAGATATATAGCTTCATTTTTTGATAAATAGTTGTCAATAAATGCACCAATGTACTTTTAGTATTTAGGCTAACTTCCGGGAACTTGAGGCTCCACGATTCGCCATTGCTGTGAAAAAATGGCCCATTGGAGTGAATGGAGATGGCCTGTTAATCCCTGTAGTTACACATACTGTACAGGGATGTGCAGCAGCTCACAAATATGCAAAGGATAAACATGTTTAAGAGTACAATTAAAGTAATATTATTGGATTTGGACAAGCCCAAAATCCAATTTGCACCTTGCGCTTTATAAACTGTGCACTTCTATCATTAAAATAGAGCCCTTTATCTCTAAACGTATTGATATGCATGATCTGATTAGCTGTTGTTTTTTACGTTTTCTTTCTTTAGCAAATTATTATTGCTAAGATGTTGATAAATCTGATAAAGTGCTATGCAATGTTACGTTGTATTAAAGTGAACTATGTGACATTTTCTGCCACTAGATGTCCCTAAGAACCAGGATCTTATTAGACCAACACAAAAGCTTTGTCAGCCACACACCAACACATGCATTAGCATGCTGGACTATAAAAATAATATAGGAGCTCACACACACACACGTTTGTTTTCATAGCTGGTCTGAGTGCTAAAATTGTTTGTGATTGGATTAGTTGACATGAATTAATTAGTTGACATGACTCCATGCAGTTTGCGTGCTTCTCCTCTTCACAACATGCTAGTCGAGAATAACATGAGGCACCCTCTGCTGGTGTGATGTAGGCAACTGCACCCGGGATTTGTGGCAGATGCTATTTTATTGTGCAGCAATATACATGTATTTTATCTTCTGTTCTCTTCTATTTCCAGAGGGTCTTATCAGTATTTGTAATCCCTTTATGCCCTGAGTGCTCTCTTTTAGACCAGAGCGAGACTGCTATAGTATGAAATCTACTCTGTTATTCCTACATACACGCTTTTCTTTTCTTTTCTAGCCTTTGAAATTGATGCAGGAGACAGTAAATGTTTCTAGGAATTCTAGTTTAGTGGCAAGATGGCCTAATACAATTAATCAAGCACAACTCACCTTGTCAAAGATGACACTTTCATTTCCATAATATTGAATATGCAAAAATGGCTGCTACAATCACTAAAAGCATCATCTGCAGCTGGTTGGCAAAACCATACTGTATGATTGATGTGTCAGAAAGGATGCATAATTGCACACACAAACTTGGTACTGCTCACCTGGAGAAAAGCCGTGGTACAAATGTCTGGACAGCTCCCCCTATAGACCAGCTGGTAGCATCACAGGCAGTTATACTGTGAAGTGTTTATTTTAGTTCTCTTGGATAAACATCCACCTGAGTCCATGCTCTCTCACGAGAGTGTGTATGCATGTGACATCATCTATAACTCTGTGGTGGGGATCATTTATAAAGACAAACTTTGTGTGTTCTAATTCATGTATTTGCTAGAAGACGTTTGCAACCGAGCTCTGTGTTTCTGCATGAAACAGGCTGCAGGAGCTAGGGTGGAGAATGGTACCAGTACATGTAGGAGGAGGAGTAGAGAGCGATGTACAAGCCACTCAAGTGCTGTTACTCAGTTTCAAACACAGTGTCTTTAAAACAAAAAACTAAACAGCAGAACATCAAGGAATGTACCTTGAAAGGGACAATAATAATATTTGCATGTTGGACACACTCATGTTCATCCAACTTCAACAGACAGATGTTGCCAGAGGAGAATGTGAGGCATAATGGATAATGAGGTGGGGAGTCTGCTTTAATGCACTCTGGGTAATTTTGTAGTCAGCTCCTTTTCAAAGCCTTATGTTGCTTCATTACCTCAGAGAAGACGCATCCACATTTTAGATTAGGTTTTACCCCTTTTGGCACCAACTGAACGAAAATACTAGTTATAAAGCTGAAGGAGTAGGAGAGAGGGAGAGAGGGAGAGAGGGAGAGAAATGGAAAGCACATGCAAAATACATTGAAAGATGAAGATATTTGGACAATCTGGTAAAATTATGCAAGCAAATTATTAGTACAGCCAGTACCCCATCAGATGTAACCAATCAGAAGCAAGATGGCATTCTCTATGTCAGGGGTTCTCAAACTGTTATGGGCCAGGGACCCATACAGGTGAGAAGTCAGTCATTTTTGCTAACTTCAAGCTCAAATCAAAACAGATCGTTCCGTGGTCCTCCGCATGGCCACATCACACGTCAAAATGCATTGTGAAGCAAAGCGTAGTGCTACGACTTGCTACGACAAAGTGGCGAACACAGCACCTTGTTTGTGTTAATATTTTCGGAGCCAGGGCTGTGTAGAAGTATCAAATTATTACGGGGGACCGCTGTTTTGATTTGAGCTCGAAGTGAGCAAGAATGACTGACCCTGCCTTTAAGCATATGCTCAGAGACATTATATAAGACTATAAGGACTTTGATATGCTTTCTACTATATATTCTTAGATGCCACTGGAACTATATTTATAAATCATATTTTCTCAGTTTAGCTGATGATTTTGTCTGACATATGTATTTCTCATAGACTGTATAAATAGACAAACCCTCCGTGACATCACCCATAGCTTTTCTCAAGAACGTATTTGAACAGCGCTGTGTGCTAGCTCTGGCCATCGCCATCATTGCAGTACCTCACTCCGCCTGTTACCCCCACCCCATATGCCCCCTATTCATTATAATGGGAAAAATGCATGGCTAAATGATGGTTAAACTGAGGAGTTATAAAGAAAATCACCTTTGGCATGAACAGACAGACTTGTGTGGCATCCCAGCCACTCGTCGCTGTGCTACGATCCGACCACTAAGGGGCGCCATATGCGAAGGGTGCTATATGTCGGCTACATTCCTCACACATTGCTCACTAATAGTTAATATATCAAGCTACCTAGCAGCTAAATGGTTGGTTGTGACCATGTATTATAAGACTGGTTGTGACCTGCGTGAAGTGATTGATTCATGACAGATTGACGTGATATGTCAATAACAAATTAGAGATTTTATATATTTAACACTAAAGTTATTATTATTTTTTTTTTTATTTTTTATGTATAACTAAATATTTTGCAGAGCCCCAGCCTATAGGCCGTGCCCGGACTCCATTTTGAGAACTGCTTTATGTTGCTATGATTCACATACCTGCTGGACACTAAAGGTCTGCATGAAGTCTGCAACTTTGTGATTGTAACTGAACACCTGTTCAATTGTTCGGCTTGGCTCTTTGATATGACACAAAACCTGTGTATGAACGCTCACTTTATTTACTCATATACTCATACTCATAACAAGAACCTGCATTGAACAACAGCCCTGTCAGATCATTGTCCATCAATTAGAAAATACACTAACAGACATATATATATAATCAGTAAGTGCCAGCTTAGCTTGCTAACTCCACTGCTTGTCTCCGTTTATCATGGTCATGGTTGTTGTTTACCATGTTCCTTCTTCTCCTGGAAGTAAGGGTGTTAGACAATTATGTCCTGCCTCGGGAAATGCATGAAAACCTAAATGTAATAGATAAAACTGTAGGGGAGAGTCTCCAATGGCACTAATATTTCCCCTCATCATCTTGCATATCTAATTTCTCACACTAGAAGCTGTTTGCTCCTCCCAATATTAAATACATAATCTTGCCCTTTCTTCCCATTCTCCCTTAACCTTCGCTATTTTGGAACTTCTCCTCCTCCACAGTTCACTCAAAACTCTCTCTCTCTCCCCCCTCCCCTTTTCTGTCCGGCTGTAGGGGTGTGTTTGGTGCTGGGCTGCCTGATCTACCCTGATGGCTGGGACAGTGACGCGGTGCGGCGGATGTGTGGCGAGCAGACAGACAAGTACAGCCTGGGAGCGTGCTCCGTCCGCTGGGCCTACATCCTGGCCATCATGGGGATCCTGGACGCCCTCATCCTCTCCTTTCTGGCCTTCGTCTTGGGGAACCGGCAGGACGGCCTCATGACTGAGGAGCTGCTAGCCGAGAGCAAGGGTGAGACGGCTTTGGTACTGGAAATTGGAATGCAGAGCCATGTAAAGAGAGTAGCGTCATCTCCATTTTGCTCCAATGGACCTTTTTTTTCTCCGCAATGGCGGATCGTGGAGCTTCAAAACAGTTCCCGGAAGTTAGACGCAAATACTAAAAGTACCATATAAATGATATTGTAAATGTAAATCGGTGAATTTATTTACTACTAATTACCAAAAAATTAAGATAAATAAAGTATCTGTATACAGGTACAGTATATTGATTTAAATTTCTTCCTGGAACTGTTTTGCCTCTCCATTAACCATGTGACCATTGAAAATGTTGAACTTATATGAATGCATCTATACTGCACCAGGGCTGGATCCAAAACACGGGCAGTGTTTAATTAATTCATTTCACTTTGCTCACTGTAGCCAGTTGGTCAGAAATAGTCTACTCATCACACATTTTAGCACTGCAATGATGCAATTAAAGTAAACACTTATTTCAATATTAATGAAAAGAAACTAATTTAGAAAGAAGACAGCTCATCTCAACTGGTGTTATACACAGTACATCATTTAATTTAAAAAATATTATAAAACATAGAGACAAATGTTAAATGTGTACTTCCAAGTAAAATCAACCCAACATTGTATTGCTTCTCATGTGCTGATGGGTAATGATATGGTAAAGTAAAAAATGTTATTTAAAGTTATTTAAGAAATCTAAAAAAAAAAAAGAACAGGTTGTTTGAAGTGTGAAATAATGTGTATACATCTGCACCACTGGAGTATACAGGGAGGGATACAGAGTAACTGAGTCAACAGCAGAATAAGACATTAGACGTGAAATAGCAGATGTTTTGAACTTCAAGACGTTGATAATTAACTGTCACCTGGTATGGTCTAGGACTAGGCTTATTCCATGTCTATGAAACCGGCCCTTAATGTTTTATCTCAATCTCTGTTTCACTGCTGGTACAATCTGCTATAGCCATGTACTCGATCTACGTTAAGTAGTTGGTCAGCAGTTAGCCAGCGCTGTGTCCCAGACTTTAGAGTAAACAATATAAAGGTGGCTCTAAAGAGCTTTAAATCTTATTATGTGAAGTAAGTTGACCCTTCCTCGCATGTTAGTGTAAATGGTTGCAAATAAGTCTATAAGTTTGTGTTTTTTACAAGGAATGAGGAAACTAAACTACACGACTGGCTGTTTGTTTACAGGTCTTCTAAATGTGTCAAATTTGTAGGCTACGGTTACTGTTTAAAATAAATGTTTCATTTGAAAGATAATAAAGCACTGCACTATTGTTGCACCGTACAATATGGAGACAACAGTACTTGTGAGTGACAATGTTAACATCCAATGCAAATCGACTGTATTATTTCCCCAAAGGTCTGAGAATCTCGTGTCAAGCTTACAATATGTATCAGACGTTCAGTACAGAGATTCTTATGTGATCTACAGTAGTGCTAATACACAGAATAATATGAGACTACCATTAGTTGCCTACTGCTGTATACACCACTAGATGGTGATAATATTATTTTGAGGGGATAATAGATTATTGCATCTTTAATGTAACAGTCTTAAATATTATGACTTCGACAACTATATGACCACTTTTTTCTTTTCTTTTTTATCTGCTCTATATCCTGCCGACTTAGAAGGAGGGAATGCTTAACCTAGTTCATAGGTAAGTAATGAAAAAGATGTTATTCATTATTTCAGAATAATACATTTAGCCGTTAATGTATTCCCTGTAGTGAAGTTCCTTATGAAACGCATCACACACAATGTAAGCCTTGTTTGATTTGAATGCATGAAGCATGAAAATGTAATATATGTCCCCACAGGCTAGTTTCTTGTTCTCTTATTGTCTCGCTGTCTCAGGCCACTTAATTTCCATGTGTTTGTGTTCACAATGTTTCAAACTCTTTCCAAGCATCTCAAAAGGAAGCTAGCAGAGTTTTGTGGAGACGAATACATCCGTTCTATGGAACCAGTCAGCTAGCCAACCAACAAACCAACCCACCAGCCAGGCAGGCCGCTTGCCTTTCACTATACCAACAACAACCCAGTGTAACCTGTCCCCGACTACATCTCTCCTGCTCACGATGCCTGTCATTGTGTCCCGGCTTCTCCCTAGCACCTAGAATCCATTGTGTCTACAATGCTAACCCTTGCACAGCAGAAGAGCATAGACCATGTCAGGGGCAAAGACTGTTAACGCCCCATGAAGAAGAGTAGACTACCCACTACCTATCTTAAACGGCACAGGGTTCAAATGCTGTACACTCTCTAGCACAGATCAAGAAAGAGACAAGCATAACAGACACAAACAAACAAACACACACACACACACACACACACACACACACACACACACACATAAACATTTATGTACACAAATACACATACAAAAGAGCTGTAACTCTGTAATTACAAATATTCCACTATGTTAACACTTTGATATACTGTATGTACCACCGCCTGAATTACTGTCATGTTTTATTTGTGAAAAGTGAAACTGCTCATTCTCATAAAATATTGGGTTACTGTAACTTTATTGTCTTTTACATGTAAACTATAAAAAATGTTACGCTTCTTCTTTGCTCATGATCACAGTTTACTTAATTTACTAGAACAGATGCAAAAGCTTGTTTTCTACAGTAAATACTGTATCATGGATTTGAATACAACAACAACAAAAAATATATATATAACTACTTGGCTAAAATATGTACAGTGAGTATTAAAATTGTTGTTCAATCATTAAATAGATTCATTCAATGTCCCGATAGCTACCTTTGAACAGAGCTTATGTTTGAAAAGAATCTTAATATTTTGTAGTTTGTTTTATCTTCACTGTGACTGAGGGGTGGGTGGGTCTGTACTCTCCAAAACTGTAGCTGCTGTATGAATGTGTTTGACAACTGTGTGTGCGTGTGTGTGTGTGTGTGTTTGAGCAGAACAGTGTGTGTATGTTCTCTATGTGTGTGTGCGCCCGTGCACTAACGAGCAGATATATATGTGTACAATATTTTGTTAGGCTAATGAACCAATATCCAGTTGTCCCATTGTGTACCCCCATTTCTTATTATATGTTGTGGGACATGCAGGGTAATACATGTATGGTGCTGGAGGGGTGAGTGACAAATAGTGGTTAGTATATTGAAGGACCTGTCCCTTCCTCACTTGTAACTGTGTAAATAGATATCCTCCACCAAACGTTTAGAGAATCTTGAGGTTAAATAACGACAATAACATAATAAGATTATATGAATAGACTAATAAAGGTTTTCACTGTCTCTTACTGACTCGTCATGCTTTTGTTCCGATTTAGTAATCTCAAGATGGTTGTGAAACGATGAGCACAAACATAGAAGATGGTCTGTACTGTTTCTAGGCCTTACAAGATTGATATTGTATTTAACATTCTCATAAGTCAACATTTAATGTCAGGGCAATTCTTAGAAAATGCTTTTTTTCTTGTCTGCATTATCGTTATCGGTTTTCTATACAAACAAAACAAGTTGAATTACATTTGATAAATGTAAGCACTTGTTTTAAAATAGAGCTTTCCATAAGAATGTAACATCTATATTCAAAACTATTGTATAGTTATCCAAGTTATCATGTCACCTATAGAGAAAAGGCTGCAGCAAAAAGCAAACTGTGACTGACCACAATCTTTAGTTTGACCTAGGGTACATGTATTCTGCTGCTAAAGGAATCATTTGAATCACAAAACAAGCCTTTAATTAACTAATCCTGTGACATAATTCCAATTTGAATAGAACAATTAAAAGTAGACATAGGCCCCACTACTGTCGTGAATTCGCACACATTCACACAGCACGCAAGTACCCTTTACTGCAGTGTGCAATTACTGTAGGGACAGGGCTCAATGTGGGCGGAGTTAAACGTTTGAATACACTCACATTTGACAGCACCCACCTGTTTACTATTTGGTTAATCTAATCAGAGGTTCTCAACCTTTTTTGGGTAAGCGCCCCCCTAACC
>JAOEGT010086685.1:0-14435 GCA_025447795.1 Speoplatyrhinus poulsoni | reverse complement strand
TACAGTATATAGATGTGTGTGTGTAGGTTTGTATTTATTGTGTGTGTGTAGGTTTCTGTGTATATATATAGATGTGTGTGTAGGTGTGTGTATATACTATATATATATATATATATATATAGATGTGTGTGTGTAGGTTTGTATATATTGTGTGTGTGTAGGTTTCTGTGTATATATATAGATGTGTGTGTAGGTGTGTGTATATACTGTATATATATATATATATATATATATATATATATAGATGTGTGTGTAGGTTTGTATATATTGTGTGTGTAGGTTTCTGTGTATATATATAGAGGTATGTGTGTATATATATAGTTGTGTAAAAGCACTCAGTGTTGTGTGTGTGTGAACTTCATTACAGCACCTTATTAAACTAATGAGCGTCATCAATCCCAGTGACCTTGTCCTCTCCCTCTCTCCTCCTCTCTCTCCTCCTCCTCCTCTCTCTCTCCTCTTCCTCTCCTCTTCCTCTCTCTCTCCTCCTCCTCTATCTCTCTCCTCTTCCTCTCCTACTCCTTTCTCTCTCCTCTTCCTCTCTCTCCTCCTTTCTCTCTTTCTCCTCCTCTCTCTCCTTCTCTCTCCTCCTCCTCTCCCTCTTCCTCTCCTCTCCCTCTCTCCTCCTCTCTCTCTCCTCCACAGTGTGTGCATGTGATAGACACTATTGCTTTGGTGTGGGTTTGTGTGTGTGTGTGTGTGTGTGCCTGTGTGCGTGTATGACGCTATTGTTATAACGTGAGATTGTGTGTGGCGGTATTGTGTGTGTGTGTGTGTGCGTGCGCAGATGACATTGTTAGCTTGCTATCTCACTGTCAAGCTCTCTCATAGTGGCCTGTCATATTGTGTGAGCAACCAGGCACGCTGTCATTAGCCCTATGTGCGCTTGTGTGCATGTGTGTGTGTGTGTGTGTGTGTGTGTGTGTGGGTGTGTGTCAGGCTGTCATGTTGCGTGTCTCATGGAGCATGGTGTGTCATTAACTCTGTAATTAAGAAAAGAATGGCCTTTCTCTACTCAGTTAGTGACATTGTCACTCTCTCTCACACACACACACACACACACACTAGACTCATTTACGCACACACTTTTAAGTGTGGGGAAAAAAAGAGAAAGTTTGACAGAGTTTCCTCGAAAACTAATTTGCACACTGCCAATGTATTTACTTATTTCCTCAACTCTTTGACTACAACGAGTTTAAAACTTTAGGGGTTTTGGGGTGCACAATGGAGATGTGCCATCACATAAACTGAGCTAGCTGGTGTTTGGAGCTATAGGTGGTGTTTGGAGCTATGGCTGGTGTTTGGAGCTATAGGTGGTGTTTGGAGCTATCGCTGGTGTTTGGAGCTTTAGGTGGTGTTTGGAGCTATCGCTGGTGTTTGGAGCTATAGGTGGTGTTTGGAGCTATAGCGGCTCTACACCGAGTTCCTCACGGATAGCTGAGCTTCTCACCCTATCTCTAAGGAAGACGCCAGCCACCCTCCTGAGAAAACCCATTTTGGTCGCTTGTACCCGTGATCTAGTTCTTTCGGTAATGACCCACCCTTCATGACCATAGGTGAGGGTAGGAACGAAAATTTCCCAGTAGATCGAGAGCCTCCAGCACCCTGGAGTAGACTTTACCATTTTGTATGAAAAGTGCTATAGAAATAAAGATTGACTGAATGTTTTGTATCGTTAGCAGAGAGCTGCCAACTGAGATATTCATACTGGCGATAGAAATAAGATAATCCTTGTGTATCCACTATAATTAAAGGCAAGGTCAGTCATTCTCGAGAACGCTTTCTAACTTCAAGCTCAAATCAAAACAAACTCCCTCAGACGCTCCACCTCACACATAGAAAAGCATTGCGAATCCAAGGTCATTGTAACTTGTGAGCTGTGTTTGACACTTTGTTTATGTTTATATTTGCGGAGCCAGGGCTGTGTAGAAGTATCAGATGCTTTTTTCAGCACACACGAACGGTAAGCTAGTGAAATGTGATATTTAGAAGAGAGAGATAATATATAGAAGAGATATTTGCTGTATTTATTTGTTTTTATCTTACAATAGCTGACTATACCTTTTAAGATACATTACATAATTATGACATCCACCTTTGTAGACGTACACAGACACAATGAATGCTTCATAGGTAGCCATTTATTGATTGACCCAGCATAGTGTTGTGGTCCCTGGCTGGAGGACCAGGCCTCAGTACGTGAAGCCTGCATCGTTGATGTCCACCCTCAGCATGGCCTCGTGAGAGTCAGACATGGAGGCCCTGGTGACCATGTAGTCCCCCTCGTAGGCGAGGGCTGGAGCTGTCCATCTTGGCCCGCACGAAGCCGCTCTCCTCGCCCTTGTACATCAGCTCATAGAGGCTGCAGTCGCAGTTGGTGGCATGGTCCAGGATGCCCACGGCCAGCCAGTTGGAGTACGTCATGCGGTCGAACGGCACCGAGAACATCAGCGCCACCACGTGGCCGTAGTCGCTCAGCTCACCGTTCACCAGGTCGTAGGTCAGCACGCCCACCACCCCCGTGGCCGCGCCGGTGGTCTTGGTGAAGAAGGCGGAGCCTGTAGAGCAGGGGCCCAGAGTGAGGGAGGGGGGCACCTCGCACACCCCTGCGAGCGCACACACACACACACACGCATTAGGGATGCTGGTGCTGCTGGAGCCCCCTGCAGGACGCTGCTGGTATGGTGGGCGGAGGGCCACTCACCGTGGGTTGGCCAGGGTGTAAGAGCCAGAGCTGTTGTTGATCTCGATGGAGCAGCTACGGTGAGGCATGGTGCCGGGTGGGGCAAGACTCTCTTGGTGGGGCAGAACAGGGTCTGAAAACATTGTCACTGTAAGCCATAGAAATAAAATAAATAATAATCTTCTAACAGTGTTTTTTGGATGATTAAAAAGAATACAGTATTTCCTGTAGCTGATTGCTGTTTTAATTTAACTTTGTATATGTACACAATATATTACATCTCAATAGAGGTCAAATGAGATTTTACTAAAGGCTACATTCCATCTGCAGTCTCTGTGTTTATCTGAGAGGTGGGAAAAGTTCCAGCTCAACATCTTTCTTTCCCAAAAGCCTTTTGAGAGACTACACTGAAATAAGTTATTTTTATGGTTCTGCCGTTAATGTTGTTATTGAACTGGATGAAATGTAAAGCAATTACATTTTAAAGCATGTAAAGCGAATCCAGCCTGGTCAGTAGTCGTAATACTGTTTAAACGAACTGAATGAATCACAATGTAGGGAAATGTTTCAATTTTAAAGGTGAATTAATCATTTGTAAAGCTTTGTACTCACGTTGTCGCTCTGATGCTGCTGTTGGCTGTCTTGATCCTGGTGTGTGTGTGTGTGTGTGTGTGTGTGTGTGTGTGTGTGTGTGTGTGTGTGTGTGTGTGTGTGTTCTGGTGCACTTGCCTGGGAAACACCTAAATTGTCTAGTTCATCAGGAGTTCCAGGTACCAGTGGCTCCATCTATGTGCTGGTAAACATGGCCTCTTATGGCTCCGCCCCTTTCTCCGCCTCTGTCCCGATGCTGATAATGCTGAGGACACACTGACAGGACAGGACCTGGCCTTGTGACCCCAGACTGGCTATTGTGTCCCCAGACTGGCTATTGATCAAGGTTAAAGTGATTGATAACAATATTTTGCGGTTCAAAGTGCTTTACAGGGAGGGAACACTGGACACTAGTTGTGCTTCCCATAAACAAATACAGAAATAAAAACAACAAACAGAACCCTCGTATGAGTACTAGGGTGCTGTATAGCCTCAATAATCTTTCTTGATTGGAGATATTACAATAAACACCTTTCCTCCTTGTGTCAATACTGCATGGCTCAGGTTTGAGAGCATCACACCCACACAACAGCCCTGTTTGCTTGCGTGTTTAGGCTTCAATGAGCTGGATCGGCGTGTCCGTTACGCTGCTGTGGTGGATCACCAGATGGTTGTGTCCACCATTATCTGTACTTGCTGTGAGCAGGCGTGTGTGTTCATCTATGTGACTGGCGTGTTGGACGCCCCTGACTACCGTGTCACACGACTACTGTGTCACATGACTACCATGACACGCTGGCTGTTGGATGTTGAGCTGGGAGACCCAGGCCCAGACTGCCCTCCTCCTGAGACAACATGGATGTTTGTTTAGAATCATGTCGGCTGCTTGACTCCTTTGAAGCTGATGGCAGATAGCAGATGTGCTGTGTTAATAGTGGAGGTCTGCTCTCTGTTTCCATCGCTGTCCTGGTGGTTCCTGGGCAGGAAAAGGTACGCCGTTGTGTCACATGATCATGCATGTTTACCGTGGTGCTGCTTCTCTGGGTTTGTATTCCTGGAAGTAAACTCTCCTCAAGAGGAAGCTTCTGCTTTCTTATTCACACCTCAGCTCCTGACCAGAGAACCCTGCTGTGCTCTGTAGCGCCACACAGTGGCACTGTGATGAGATACTAGAGCAATACCAGAGATGTGATGGGAGGGGAGGGGGCTTGTCTAGTGTTCCTGATGTAATTTGTCAAATTTAAATATGAATAATTTTATTTCCAGGAATATAAATTTGAACCTTTTAGTTTCTGGTGTCCATATTATAACTTCTATTATACTGTTATAACTTCATAGTGTGTTTTATCTTTGCATGCTTGCAAATTTTTTTTTTTTTTTTTTTTTTTTACAAACCTTTGACTTCAATTACAATGTTGATGTACGAATCACCCAACTTGCATCGATATTTTCCAGAATCACTTGTCTTGAAACATGTCTCTATGGTCAGTTTGTTAATTCCTTCCCTGATCCGATTTGTTGTCACATGTTCACACAAGTAAGATGCATACGTGTTGTACTTGCACCATTTCTCGTCATATCTTATGTCAGGGTACCATTCTGGGTAGTGCCTAATATTACAAATGATTTTCACTACATTGCCAGCTATTACTTCAATTTTCCTAAAATCATATATATTACTAAATGCATTACTAAATGTAAATTCTTGTAAAGATTTGGAAGGCCACAAATTATTTGAGTAAAGTTTGCCCTTATTAGTTGTTACCCAGCATGTGTAATGTTGAATTTTTGAACATGTCTCAATGGACACTTCTAGAGCTGAGTGAAAATGATTATCCACCATCTTTGCTGTCTCAGGGCACATCTGGTTATCACACAGCATGTGCTTCTGTAGCTGCTGGACCTGCTGGGGATACTGGCATAAAAGGACATACAGATTGTCTTTACTTGTGACCAATGAGAGCTTGGGGCTTGTGCCCTCCTGAACATGGAGTTCCACTATCAATGACTTGGAGCCTTTTTGGATGTCTGCATTAATCACACATTTGTAATGTCCAGAATCATTTTGGTTGAGATTACGCTTCTCCAGTGAAAAGGAGCCATTAATGTCAATGATCCTAAATTCCCCCAGGGTGCCATTGTCATGGCTCATGACTGTCTCGGGTTGGCATGCTCCTCCAGGTTCCACGCGACACCAGTATTTCTCAGACGCTAGCACACTGCGTCCAGTGTTGCAGGGCATTTTTACAGACCCAGCCAAGGTACCAATCACCACTGTTGGGTCCCGGTCTGGGAATATTGACACAAACATACAATATGTTAGGTCATTACCTCTATATTCCATTAATGAAAGTAATTAAAGTAATGGTTAATGGGTACAAAAACAAGGTACTGTAGGTATATGGCCAATTCTTTTGCAATATATTGTTGTGAATAGTTCATGTTCATTGTTTCACTAAAAAATATATATATATTTTTTGTACTGTATGTCGATTTGACCTCTGGTAAATATAGCAATTACATAATTGCTATATTTATCACTTTACAGGATAATTCCAGACAATTATTCCAAAACTACTCCATGTGAACAAAACATACATTATTGTTATATACTGTATATTGTTAGAGACATCCAGTTATTGTCAAATATCTAATCAAAATAAGAAAATATGACAAAATATTTGGGTATGCTTTTAACATTTTAGCACAGACTTTAAAAGGACACAGTTTTATCACTTGCCTTATTTGTCATTTATAATCATTACAGTTTCTACAGCAGATAATGCTAGATTTAGCAAAATTAGGTCAAAATTGCAATACAATTCTCTTTTAAATGTGATGATAAAATGACATACCTGGGGAAACATACAACAAATATTTTTTACCAGAATAGGACATTCGATATTTACAACAGACATATAGTCCGGAGTCATTCCGTTTAAGTTCAGAAAACGTATAACGGTTCTCTGTAGTTGTTTTGTCCTTGGAAACATAACTGGATATAGCAGTATAAGATTGACAGCCAGTGATGCATTTGAAAGGGTCAGAATCACATGAACATCTTCTTAAGTCTTCAGTCAGTGAACATTCAAGTATCACAGATGCACCAGTCATCGCATTTATGGTCAGTTGTGCTCCCCAAACACCTGTTGAATAAATAATGTATATAATCAATGTGGTTTACTAAACTAAAAATTAACTACCAGTCAAAGAACCACACATTTTCAATATTTTACCTTCAGCAATAATGTTTCATAAAGCTATTTTATGGCATAACAGTTTAGCCTAAGTATTATTCCAAAAACACACAAATCTAATTGTCACACCATACTGCAGCAGATTTGAGTAATTTATCAAAATGTGTTTGCTGGGCAAAATGTCTATGGAGTAGATACAACTTATTATATTAAGTTATTATGTTATATTATGCTACAGTTACAGTTATTCATTTTGCTATGTTTTAATTATATAAAGTTACGCCCACAGGAGGTTGTTCACCCACAGGAATATCAATTATGCTAACTTGACTTCAGATTTAGATAAGAATGTTTACAAATTACTGGGATGTTTAAATATTTTTGGAGTATTATGCGTAAAATGTTGGCCCTGTATCCCCCATATTTACTGTCTCAGGGCACGCATTGTTATCACACAGTATGTGCTTCTGAAGCTGCTGGACCTGCTGGAGGTACTGGCATAAAAAGACATACAGATTGTCTTTACTTGTGACCAATGAGAGCTAGGGGCTTGTGAGGTTGTTCACCCACAAGATTATAAATGATGATAACTTGACTTCAGATTTAGGATATAATGTTTACAAATAACTGGGATGTTTAAAAATGTTTTTGAAATATTTTGATAAAGATGTTGGCCCTGTTTACTAGAATTCTAAATCCTTCTAGAGCTGAGTGAAAATGTTTATTAATCATAAATGTTCATAAAAGTGAATTATTACAGGTATTAAATTAAGCAATGCATTTTCTGTGAACCACATTGTCCAGGAAAACCGTAAATAAATATATTTGTTAGTTTTAAGTTAGATTTTTATAATCCACAATACTTGTGGATTTATCAATCTTCTCAAGTTTTTGATGGTATATCTTAATGTATTTATATGTTTGTGTTAAATAGCTTTATTATAAAAGTACAGGGCTGCATTTGTTAGAACATGACATTTGCAATTGTAAATATTTGTGTCAGAAGGGAGACATTAGTGCATGACTTGCTTTTTGCTTAAAATAAAGTTATTTAAATCACTGCAATTTAATGTAATCACATAACTAATGTCAGCTGTTCTGTTAACTTTTAGATGGCAAAGTGTGAAGTGGACCTAACTTACCTTCCAGAGTAAATAGTACAATTATGTAGAGCTCTAAAATGAAGTCCTTCATATTCATTCTTCAGAGCGGTAGTTTTATAGGCAAAACCTAATTCGCCTTACATAAGCTTTGTTAATGTAAAGTTTCTGACTTAAATTAATCCCAAATAAGATGTTTACGCAGAATAAAGTCCTTGCCTCTAGTTACGTTACTCTAATGATAACCTTTATCTATTCTAAGACTTCCCTTTCTCTTCACTTCACTTTCCCTTAAGTGGAAAGTTGTGGTAAACCTCAGACATCCGAGAGGAAATGCAACTTAAACAAGCACGTGATGCTGTGTGAAATAATTATTAATTAAACATGTTTGTTCTTAAAAACATAACTTTATGTTGTATATTATGGAAGTTTGATCAGATTGAATCAGTGAAGTCACTGTGTAAAATAAACATGTTTTTTGTTTATTATTTTAATATCCGATATATAAAATAATAAATTCAGTCTATATTACAAACTCCAAAGGCCGATCAATTCAGAATGTGGAAACTTTGATTCTGCTAAAACCTTTAGCTTCTCTGTACTTTGTGAAAAGTATACTCAAATGTACAGTAATCAACATCAGAGACAGTCAGTCATCTTGTGTTATCACAAATGGAAATCACAACATTTGAGGTTTCTCGTGTTATCTCTCATTTTCCATAGCGCAGGCCAAAAGAATTCAGATTATATGATGCCAGACGCTGATGCTTTGCGTTTTGAAAGTGGGACATCTTAGGTAACCACCATCGGCCCCTTGAGATCTCCGGCACCATTGGGGAAACGGATGAAGGGTCTTCTGCTGCCAGACCCGTTGAATCTCTCAGGGCTTTCAGGATCACCTGGACTGCACTCTCTGCATGAAGACAAAGCTGGTCAACATCAGAGCTAAGAGCAGCTAACAAGGTGGCATTCCACTTGCATAATGGTACCTTGGTGGTTGGCGGGGATAAAATAACCTGTTGGGTAGGCTTCTGTTAACAAGGCAGCTAGCATCAAAGTAATGGTGAGCCGTGACATGATGTGGCTGGGTAATACGTCAGTCATGGTGTGTGTACTGAATCCTATGCAAAGACAGGCAAAAAAGTTCAGTTCAAACTGTATTTCAGGGGTACTGTACACAGGGAAATATTATTATGAGGTGTGCAATGAAGCCACGTGTGTATTTCAGTATTTGTATGTTTTTCCACTGTCCTCGTAACATAAAGCCAATCTCAACATTTACTGTACTCTCCTTGGAAGAGGAGAGCATTTTGTAACTGTGTGAGACACTTCAAACAGTGTGTGAAAAGAAGATCAAGGGTTAAGAGCTGCTGCTTTGCAGGCTGACCTTAGTACAGCGCAGGCCTCCTGTAGAGATTAAAAGTGGCTTACCCAGAATGACATATCAGGAGTAAAGTTTAAAATATTTATCCAGTCATGACGGAAATATAAGTCAATATTGTTATTGTTTGAACTATTGTAAAATTACATTGCTGTAAAAATTATGGTACACACACACACACAGCAATGACAAGCATTAGGGTCAATATGGTCACTTATTTAGTTTGAAGAGAGCCCTGCCAGTACTGTACATACATATATGTCATCAAAATACAGAGCGCTACAGTGTTTTTATTCCAGCAGTAAGATTGGTTGTGCTGCAAAATAACCATCCAAATAGTATTTACATGAATATGTTTAACCCTGTAAAGCCTGACTTGGCAATGCTATGATAGTGTTGTGAGGTGCGGTCTGCACCACATCGTTTGTGTTCCCATGTACAGAGCCAGGGCTGTGTAGTAACACTAGATTCATTTTGCAGCACACACAGAGAACAGGCAGAGCAGACAATAATACAGCTGTGGAGAGAACTTTACTGCACATTCTCTAAAATGTAATAGTATAAATATACTGTAAATTTAAAACATATACAATTATCTAAATATAAATCTGAAAATATATATATTACATGTAATTAAAAAATAGAAATGTATACATTGTGAAAATCTGAGAAACTGCTGCAGTGGTCTCTTAATTCTTTCCGCGGCTGTATATTTTTGAATTTCACAAAAAGTATATTAGCTTACAATTGCTGACTACACTATGTGGTGGGAATTCTGACAAATAAAGACTCTCAGTGGATCATCAGGGTTGTGATCTATTTATCTTTGCAAAGAGACCAACACATGAGCAAGCTGCATTAATTAGACAACAGTTCCTCGCGAATGAAGGTGCTGACTGTTGAGCTCCTTCAACTTTTATACCCTCACTCTCTAGTTCATGCTCCGGGCATCAGTGTCATGTTCAGGTCCAGTTCCTCAATTATTATACTATACTATACTTGGTCAGCAAAGTGGTTGCCTGCTGACCAAGCTATATATTGGTTTCAATTCCTCACATAGCATGCCTGCACATATGACTCCTGACCTGATATTAAGTTAACAGAAGAGAGTCTACCCGTCAGTTACTAACATTGCACAATGATTATACATGGAATTTACTTATGAATGTACCATAGTATGATTCCCTATGGTAATGAATATTTCCCATCACAACTGTACCTTTAGTGTCTCAAAATAATTACTTAATATATCGGAATATTTACATATTGTCTAAAAAGAAGACATTTTCTCAAAATAATGACTTACAGAAATGTCTCAAAATAATATGGTTATTATAGTGTTAATTTCTTTAGTCTTGAAGACAACATGGTTCTGTGAAGCAATGCTTATATCGTCTGTTGTCAAGAATGCCACTGACATGTCAAAAATACAAATGACAGTTTCACTGCTTTTAAACATAGACTGGCTCCCCCCGACTATTGCTCTCAGCTCAATTTCTTTTTGATGAGATTATAGTCTGGAAACCCGTTTCGCGTTAACATTTGTACAGCCACCGTGCTGGCAGTCCAATCCGCCTGGTTTACTGAGATGACATTGAAGTCAATCGTGTTTAGAAATTATTTGGTATGCTACTGTAGATGAGGGATGATCGAAACAGCAATGTCGATTGGTTCCATGCTGTCTAATAGTTTCAAAATGAATGACTGCTAACACTTCCTAATGGAGCGTGGCCAAACCATATTTATATATCGTCACCTTCCTAAAATAATGGCCTAAGTCATTTTTTGACAATTCTTTTTGGTTTTTTATGCATACATCATCTTCTCATGATGCTGGCCACCTCTGGTAAAATCGGTTACATCCTCAGTTGAACAGATCTTGCGATTCTACCCGTGGCCTATTTATAATAACAACATAATATATATATATATATATATATATATATATATAATATCTATATAATGGCCAATATTTGGTGACTACTTTCCATTCATTATTGAGAGGATTTGTATATACATATATGAGGACCACCATTTGTCCACATGCTGTCTAGCTTCCACATGCTAACATTACTCATGACACAGCTTGGTGTCTAAATAATTGCTTACTACTTACTTCCTGTAGGTGTCAACTAGGCTAAATACAATAAACTGGGAAACTCAACAATGTAGCCTTAGGCACAAAACGCCATTATCTTTTCCCACTACAGCTTGGTACAATGGCATACAGTATTAAAGTTATTGTAGGCCTAACACGTTTGTATAAAGCTGGGGAAGTGGGGCTATATTCAGAGATTAAAGTGGTACATTTGCGAGACAGGTGATCAAGAAGTCAAATGCTGTTAACTCCTGACCAAGTGTCAAGTGCTCTTGAGCCAAGGCACCTTACCCAACTGTTCCCAGTGGTTGGATTGCACCTTGCAAGGCTGACACCACCATCGATTGGTGTGTGTGATTGAATGAATTAAAGACAATACTGTAAAATAACCTTGAGTAGCCTGAAGGGAATGATAATATAACAACTTTCTATATTTAAAGAAATCTGAAAGTGCTTCAAGAAAGATGAGAAACTCACTATGTAAATGCAGCCCATTTACTCACAAATGTATCTCAGCACAGATGCTGTTTGCTGTGCATTATGCCTGCAGTAGATTACTTATAATGTATAACCATAGGCGACTTTTCAATCAGATTTAGGAAGAAGGAAGCGCGTGGTTGTAATACCATATGGTATACACATCTGGACTTTGAAGATACGTTGACCTCTACGAATGTCCACACCTGGAACGTCGATCATAGAATATTGTCTTCTGCTGTATAACAAATGCTTTTTAAATTGACCATATGGGGTTGAGACGAGCCCAGCAATATCTTTGCATATGTCCATTGAGTTGAAGTTCCAGATGCACAAAAGCTATCACCTCATGTTTTCATCTGAAAAGGCCAAATAAAGGCCACAGTGTAAAACTCAGAATCACAAATAATATTATCTCAGATAATATCCACATTTCTTTCTCATAAATGTAAGACTTTAATCTCGGGATATTACCCCCCTTCCCAAGATCACTAGACTATACAGTAGCTCCAAGATGTTGTAGACAAGATGTTGTAGACAAAATACTGCTTGTAGGATGTAGATCAGGTTCAGGTTACTTTATTTGTACAAGTAGGTAGATTGGTTTTGCAGTAGAGAATAATCATGGTAGTTCCATTTTACATATTGAGAAATCTCAGACAGTAGACAAACAGGATCACAAAGTTCCATGAACAACACGCATACTGTACGTATAATGTAAGTAAAAATGTAAACTAACAAATAAACCATATAAAATAAATAAAATATAATCTGACCAGTGCTGCTATGACTTTTTTTTTGACAAATGGCCAATGGAACAAAGTTATATATTGCTTTGTTTTACATTTTGGAAAAACATGCATCTAGAAGGCAGAAGCTGACATTCATGGGGGCATGAGGCTATTTATTCAAATGTATACTGGAAAGTACTATTTACACTATGATATCTTTGTAATCTTTTAGTGCACATTTAAAATAATTAAAGGATTCCTAACAAATTTACATGAATGTTGATAACACACACGCAAATATTATTATATATTTACACAACACAAATGTTTTTGGGATCATATTTGTGGTCTATTCAAACAAGGAATCTGGTCTAAAACCTATAGACTAATATAATGATATTAAAAGGTCTTACCTTTGTCGTTTAGGCCTTTTGCTGTATCAGAGTGTGTGATTTAGTCCACTCCTGTGTCAGAAGTCTCTTTTTATATGGCGTTGTACTGTCATCATCGTGCCACTGTGGCAGGGCACACGTGCTGCTAGCTGTCTTTGTAGTTGTTGTGGTTGTTTGTACCTCATCTTTTGAAGTGGATTTGTTTTATTTAACAATCAAATGATGACATTCTATATGACTATATAGTCGCAGATTGTACTGAGCTACTGTTTACCCTCCCACAATAGAAACCTGATTAGACTACCGCTCAAGACTATGAGTCCCTGGGGTCGTGACAGCTTGACCACTGGGAAGGTAATGTTAAATTAAATGAACAGTTCACTATTAATACAGTACATACGACATACATACTTACATACAGTACAGTACATACTTTTCTACAAGATTTACAGGAATTAATATTTCATTGCCATAACTTGTTATTGTAATGACAAAGAAATATTTTAACTTCTATTGCATAAAAAACGTATAACGATATATACAGTACAGTATACTGTATATAGATACATATAGCCTGCTGTGTATACTGTATATATATATATATATACACTGTAGGCTATATATAGTTTACAGATGTATAGATTCTATATTCCAGACCATAACTTAAAAATATACAACTACAAATGGTCCAGAAGATGTTTTCTATTGTGTATATACTGTAGATGTTTTTTCTCGCTACAAGGAACAATTCAGGCTGCCTCATCTCAGACTGCCTCATCTCAATGAAAAAATACAAACAAATGATTTCAAGCAGGAGTGGTTTCAAAATAATAATAATCTGATATGGCCTCCCTGATGATGGTCAGTTTTCATAATATGAGACAAGATGAATAGAATGTAGAGCATTTAATGACATGTGCATGTGAATGCTTGCATGTATACAGTACTGTATTTGTAGGTGTGTGCAAGTGATAAGTGAGAATGTGATTGGGTGAAATTAGTAAAATCAGTGAAAGGAGGCCATATTGTCACAGGGTCAGTTGTTCTATTGCATATCGACAACTTCACTTACATTTGGGTGTGTCTAAACCAATGTAACACCTTGCGGTAGAGTTGAAAATAGGGCTGGTGAACAAAAGAAGCAGAGGTGTTCTTGACAAAAACTATATTTTCAACATGAATCCATTTTGTGCATCAAAAGCACTAAGCGTCAAAGCAGTGAGAAAGCATTTGCGTTGTTAAATATATAGCATTGTCCTGCGTGTGTTTTTGTGTTCTACTTTGGATGTTAAGGATTGGATTGGAGTTGACAAGTCAAACAAAAACAATAGACAATTATTTAAACCAGGGGTCGGCAACCTTTTTGATATGAAGTGCCCTTTTCCAAATTTCCTGTTAATCGGTGTGCCATATAATATAAGGCCTAAGTTTAATTATGACATCACATCAAAATCGAATAAGGAATCTGTCATTTTGTTCCAGCTATAGGCACCATGAATATCAACATTTCATAAAATAATAAATGTATTTTCCCATACTCAGGATATTATAATTATATAACTGTATAAAATGCCATCCATGAAAAACATCCACATATGAATAAAAAACAAATATTCCAAAATTACACAGATTTGGGTTACAGTATATTTAGTTATAAATTTTACTTATGGGGGGAATTAAGATAACAAGCAAAACAATGAGAATAATTCAAGAACGTCATGCTTATGAAATATCTGATTTGAAATCATTAATCTTGTTCATCAGAAATAAATGTAAATATGTACG
>JAOEGT010086675.1:0-14438 GCA_025447795.1 Speoplatyrhinus poulsoni | reverse complement strand
TTTTCTTTATATATATATATATTTTTATATATTTTATATATATATATATATATATATATATATATATATATATATATGTTTTTTTTTTTTTATATATAATAATTTCTAAAATTCTCATCACACATCCACCCATCCACCTCACCTTGTAAGGTTCTCCAAACAGGTTAAATCCAGTCGAGAAGAGGTCTTCGTCTTGCTGTACCTCCTGGGTCCTCCTTTCCCATTCTCTCCTCTTGAGGGCGCTGCGCTCTGTCTCCACATGACTGGAAATAAAAGACAAAGAAAAAGACACAACTTGTTATAAGGAGCTAATGCTGCATTCAAGCGCAAATTTCAACTTTTGACAGTTGAAGAAACCCCCCACCCCACCACCTCAAGTTTCTGACTTTGCAGCAATGTGGCTGTGTGTGTGCACTGTCAAATAGAAAATTGTATAAGTTTGAAAACTTTTTACCTTATTAAAATATCTAAATGCAATTCGATTTGAGGTTTAGCTACTTATTCATACATTAAAGCAATTTCATATGTATTATATTAAGTGTTGCCTATAACTTTGAAATACCTTATTGCTATGTAGTTATTTGTGGTTTTAATGGCTACAGTCAACAACGTTAAAAACAATACAGGATTGTCAATAGTTCACAAAGCTGGTATGCAGCAAGTGAAGCACCAAGCGTGGGCATCCATTTTTGTTTCTGACTTCTGGCATCACAGACACACAGAAGGCGTAAGTAAACTTCCGACCGCACAGTGCAGTTCAGTTCTGTCGAACGTATAGCATGACCACGTTGTTGCAAAGCCCCCATGATTGGGACGGACGTTTGATTCACGCCAGTATGGTGGTCAACACTGGTACTACAGCAAAATGCTGTTGGGCGCAACATCGTTGGTGTCTCTAAAATGAATATGAACATTCCTTAAAGGCTTAAAACTCTTTATTTTATATTTTATATTTTATACTATTTATTTCTATATTATGTAATTTTATCTCAATGGGTTCAGTTTTTTTATTTTATTTTGTGAGTCTCCTTTAAACGTGGAAACTTTTAGTTTTTTTCCCATGACGTGATGGATTTGCAGATTAGCGGTAGGTACAGGAGACACTAACGCACACTATTACTGCCCCCAGTTTATTCTGCGTGCATTCAGGTAGAAATTTACGAATAAACGAATGACCACCGTATTTATGTGCAGTATCTTATCCATGTTTCTGCTATCTGCACTGATAGAGACACATACTGCCCACTACAGGATGGGCAGTTGTGAAATGCTAGAAAAAAATTACACAATAATTCATAAAAAATACCGATCACTAACAAATGTTATTGGTAAATAAATACCATATTTTATTTTACTTTATATAGGCCTAAATAGGGTTTTGAATTATTCACTTTTTGCTATAGTTTCAATCATCATGCAATCCCTACATTGAGACAAACTATACCTCAAGGCAAAGCCATTGTGTTTGAATATGAATCGAAATCATGATTGGCTGAAGCACACACAAATACATTATCTCTTATAGCCACTTTATTTTGTGTGTGTGTGTGCGCGCGCGCGTGTGTGTGTGTGTGTGTGTGTGTGTGTACACAAGGTACAAGGTTTTATTACTGTGACAAAAGGAAGAAAATATACTGCTCCTTTAACAAAGGCAAATACAGTATTACAGTAGAGGTATAGACCTACTGTAAATCAATAGCAACTTCTGCTATAAATAAATAAAAAAATGATAACAATATAATTCCTCAATATAAATGCAGCATTATTATTTAAAATAAATACTTGAGAAAAAGGAGAGAGACAATCCAGAAAAAGACACAAAAAAAAAAAGTTGAATTTTTACCTCCTTACATCAAACCTGAACACGTAAATCCGTGTATTTTTATCGCTCTGCTCCATGGATTAAACCATACATCCTGACATCCTATAACCATGACAATGTTAGTGGCCATTCCTGCCTGTCACAATGCCATCATTGTAAAAGCAAACACTGAAACGTTGGAAAGCAAAACGTTTAATAACCTCTCTGATTATCAATTCCTAACCTATGAACATTACCTCACAGCAACTGAACATGGAAATGTAACCATCCTGAGAGGCATAAGGAGCGTCCATTTTACTGACAAATTACAATGACATTTCCAATATGGGCTTGATTTAACAAATAGACCACGGCAGTGTGTAATTATAGCCTGTGCATGCATATGTGTGTGTACATGGTAGTGTGTGTATGTGTGTTAGCCTGTTGACCACAGGCAAAGCACTGGATTTCACAACATCAAACAACTACAGTAATGTTATACCAAGGCAACCATCAGTAACAATTAACACAATCCAATCTGTCTCTCTCTCTCTCTGTGTGTGTGTGTGTGTGTGTGTGTGTGTGTGTGTGTCTTTGAGGGGGGGGGAGGAAGCAGAGGGTGAAACAGAGACTAAATGATTGACAGCTTAAGTGTGTGTATTTGTGTGTGCGTGCATGTGTGTGTGTGTGTGTGTGTGCGCATGTGTGTGTGTGGGGCTGTATAGATGTAATCTGTGTTTGTGTGGACACCAGTCGTTGACATGTGGGTCCGTCACGGAAGAAAAATAACTGACAGAGCTGTCATTACTCTCTTTTACAGACACACGCACGAGCACACACACACACACACACACACACACACACACACAGCAGTCCCATGCCATCACATAAACACACACACACACACACACACAGCAATCCCATGCCATCTCTCTGTGTCTATGGCTCATACACACACACAAACACAAACAAACAAGCACACATGCACACATGCGCGTGCACACAAACACACACACACAACAGCAGGCCCATGCCATCTCTCTCTGTGTCTTTAGCTCACACATACACACATTGTGTGTGCTTGTGCCACTTCCTGACACAGATCACTGTCTCCGCCTCTGTCTCTCACACAGCAGACATCGAGTGCAGAGGGAATTGGGTCAGACAAGGTAATTAACAGATGCAGGCTTTGTTTTCACTGCCGTGTAAAGGCATCGTTTAAATCCATGGCTGGTGAGAACGCGGTCACCCGCTTTGAATCCTGGGAAACCGATTAATATCCCCCCCCCCCCCTCCAAGGTTCTTTACAGCCTAGTCCTAGTGTAGCTCCCTGATAACTGATAGAACATGGCGGTGCAGGCCAGGTGTGAGCTTAAAGGTGTGGCTGTAAAGACGTGTAAATATACGGTCCTTTCTAAAAAGGAACATGAGTACGGTCCATGGACAAATACATAAATTGATACATTCCAATATGTTATGTTTTGTTTATGTCCTGGACTAAAAGAGGTTACTGTCCATTAGTTTCATGGTCTCATGGATATTATCTGCGTGGGCCCCTAATTGATATGCTCCAAATATTGGCGTGGAGCTTTAAAAATATATTTGCTGAATTGCATAACATGGATTACAATCAATAGCAACGGCAAACCAACTGTAGGCAGGATTGATGGGACGTGGCTGAAATCAGCATAATATTCCTGTATGTTACATCAATGATAAACCGTTTAAAACTACTAGGTTTTATTAACATAAACGGTTAGAGCTGTGTTTGTAGAATGTGCTAAAATAGTACTATTGTATGTCATTAGCACAAGTGTGAAGTTACTTACAGTAAATGTCAGATAAGTGGAGGAATAGGTTTCTTAACGACAGTTAGTGCTGTTTACACTATCCATGCTCAGATATGTATTTGCCACTGCCACTTTCAAACAGCAGTATGCTACGTTAGGTTCAGCAGAGCATCAACTAACAGAGTTAGCCATACAGTACTACAGTACTCGATCAGCACTGATTAGATAAAATAAAATGGGTAATTTAAGTACACCCAGTAATCTAACCACGATACAACAGGGCGTGCTTTGTTATATGGCTCGAAATCATAGCCGCAATTTAACACAATGGTCCTTTAGAACAAAACAATAAAGTTGTATTTGTTGAAACTGTTGAACTCTCAAAGAACACACTCTCAGAAAGTGAGCTAGAGTGTTCAAATGTGATGGGCTTCCCAATACCCTTTAAGTAAACTAACATATCCACAAACGCAGAATGTTCAAATATGTATAAAACCAAGTTTTCCAAATCAGTAGATATCAAACACCGCACATCCCCCTTTATAACCTTGAAAACATAACTCCGTTAAATGGATCATTGCTTTTCAAGATAAACAAGTGAATCCAGACTTGGATTAACATGTTTAGTTCAGGTCTATGAGCTACAGTATTACTGTACATAATGAAGCAAAATAGCTAATTAAAAAGACCACTGTATGGTTAGTTATATAGTATTTGATCATTCATTTGAATAGATGTGCTGCTGCTGAATGGTTACCTATACAGTATTTGATCATTCTTTTGTATGAACAGCAGCATTTAACTATCGCTGTGTTGAAGTGTCTCTCAGTGGTTCCTCAAATTAATTTGATTTTCTGCTGAGCAAATGTGTGAGAATCTATACCCAAATGTTCAGCTCATACAATTGTTGTAAAACACAATTGCTACAAAAAGGTTATATATGTTTTAAAATATTCACTTCTGTACTGTATGTGTCATATTATTTAATATATTGGTTCTACTGTAACTATAGAACTATATGGTTCTAGCAGATTCTGATTAATTCCAGATTGTGTTTTGATGTGATTGGCGTAAAACAGAATCTACAGAAATAACAAGACCACATATCTGTTTGTTCCAGCTCAAGTGTACAAAGTCGGTTTGAAATGTACTGCCAGTGGAAAAACTCAAAGTTGTCGTCTGTTGATGAAATGTGTTTATGTGTTTGGCTTCTGGTTTGTGGGTTAGGGTGAGAGGTTTTTAAGAAAGTTATTTGTGTAATATTGACTGAAATGTCTAATTTTTTTAAAAACTGCCCAAAAACAGACTGCATGTTCGTCTTTTATCAGAGATAATTCCCTTCAGTTATGACAGTGAATTTAACTGTTATTTTATAATGGGACAGAAAACAACTAAAACGCCATTTGCCCAGAACAAATCATTTTTTTAGTCTCTTCGCTCCAAATGGAAAAGAATGAAGGAAGGATAGAGGGAAGATTAAGTAAAGAATGAAATGACCACAAAGAATTGACACAGCCATCTAGATACTAAATGAAAGCAATAAAATGTGAAATATTTATATACAACAACGTTTAAGTCAGTAGTAAGCATATACTGTTGATGTTTGCTGTGAATGAAAATGTAACGGAGGCAGTTTCTTTAATTTCCTACCATTCCCCTTTCCTCCTGTGTGTGTGTGTGTGTGTGTGTGTGCGTGTGTGTGTGTTTCCTGAGGTAATGCTGATAGCCAAAGTAAGCTCTGGGAATTTAATCTCAGCGAAGCAATGCTGCACTCCTCTGATAACTAAACACATATACACACACACACACACACACACACAGACACACACACTCAAAATATACAAACGTATGTGTACAATCACACACATATGGAGACGTATACACCTTCTCACAAGCCCCGCTCAGTGGGAGAATCAGGATTGCAAAATTGATTGAGTTACACTTTCCATTTTTGCCAATTACTGCAAAGGTGCCCTTAAGTAAGGCATCTTATTTCCAGCTGCTATAGTGGGAAGCTAGTCTCCAATTGAAGAGGAGCTCAGAAAAGTAGAATAGCCTGCTAATTAATAATTATATAATAAAAAGATAAATAGATAAAACACCACATTGAATTTACAGTTGATATCTTCTGTATTATGTCTTGATATAACATTTAAAATGTAAACATGTAATTGTAGACTATCTTAAAGAACCAAATGAAGTGTACAGTAACAAATAAATTAATATATCAACAATTATTAATTATGCGTAATATAATGTAAAAACAAATGGCTGTCCATTCACTGTAAATTGTGTAAATTGTTCTTCAAAGCAGCCAGCGAGGATTGGATTTTTTATTTGGTTTTGAGTACAATGTGTAAGTGTCATAGCTTTAAATATGAAATGGAAACTGTTTTTTAAATATAGATTTTTCTGAATCCATTCCCTATATGCAGAGATGTTCATTAGCAAGCCCTTGGTTCAAGTGGTGTGCTCATTAAAACACTTTTTATAATTGCCTTCTTTATTTCAAGCCCTATTTTACTTAACCTGTATTTAACCATGGAATTCTAGTTATTTAATTGTTGGAACACATTTGTGGTGTGTTCATTGTGTGCGTGTATGTGTGTGTGTGTGTGTGCGTGTGTGAGGAAGAGGCACAGAGCAGGAGGAAGAGGTCGGAAAAAGTGTGTGGGAATGGTGAGGAGGGATAATGAGAGGAGGAGAAAAGGGAGTACAGGAGAAGAGGGAAAAGAGGAGAGAAGTAGCTGTCAGTCAGCAGACAAAAGCTTTGTTTGAAGTGTCAGTCTTGTAAGCACACACACACACACTCCCCACATGCGTGTGTGTGTGTGTGCGTTAGTTCGTTCAGGCTGCGCGACACATCACAGAAACTTCGGCAGGCGTTCCTGGATGGACCGATCCGACCGAATAGAGTTGCAGGTTGACAAAAAGACGGATATGAGAAGAAAAAAAAAAAGCTTTTCATGTCTCTCTGCGAGTTTGCGTGTGTGTTGGATATCAATAAGAATGAAAGAAAATACACTGGTCTGTGTTATAGTGTGTGACACTATAGTAAATATAATGAGACAAGCAGCCTTGGAACACAGCTTTGTTTTCACGCACGTCACACAAATGCATGCATTTGATGGTGATGGACAGATAAATAAACTCAGAGACAGAGCAGCAGTACAGTACGCTCTCCTTTGGTTGTGTCTGTTTCATAAAACAGCTGAGATTATAATGAAACATAATGAGAAAGCTCTGGTGTGTTTAATCACTTGCTTTTCTGCTGAAGTTCTCCTATTATGTCCCAATCAACTGGTGATTTCTACAGTACGAAAAATGTAGGCTATTTTGTTTTCTTTTACTTTCTCAATCTCATCAGCCTATGCTACAAGGAGTTTAGCTGAACCCATAACATTTCCCAAAGTAGAGGTTCAATTTCCCATCGCTTAATTTCTTCGGCAAGCGTTAGCTCGACTAAGGCCGACATAGCCCATGCTTCTGCGCCAAATCGCGGACTACACTTTCTAGTCTATGGGGGTAGATTTCTATCAATATTATTAAAGCGCAAAAGTATAATCCACACGTGTTTTTACCATTCACAAGCGCGCACCTCTCAGTTTGCATGCATAGGTATAATCCACAAACGTGTTTTTGCTATCCACAAACACAAACTTTTCAAAATATTCATGCAAGCACTTTATATTTTCAGATATGTTAACAATATTCACGTTTAACAATCAAAAGCTTAGCTTGCGATCTAGTGAATCTGCATTTGCGAATAGAAGGACACGCTTGCACTTCCAATATTTATGCATGTAATTTTGAGAGAAATATTCCACAGTTTGGTCCTTCTGAATCGCAAGCCATGAGTCGCAAGCGTAACTTTGGTTCGTAACTAAAGTTTCTTCTTCTGCACTAACGGCCGATGCAGGCTCACCAGCATCATGACGTGGCCACGTACATGGTGAGCATGCATTGGCTAGCGCAAGCGTGTCCTTCTTGGAAGCGCAAGCGTGTCCTTCTATTCACAAATGCAGATTCACCATATCGCAAGCGTAGGCTTTGATTCGTAACGTGAATATTGTTAACATGTCTGAAAATATAAAGTGCATGCATGAATATATTTTTTGCAATTGTAAAGTTTGTGTTTGCGGATGGCAAAAACACATTTGTGGATTATACCTACGCATGCAAACTGAGATATGTGCGCTTGTGGATGGTAAAAATAGGTGTGGATTATACTTTTGCTCTTGAATAATATTGATAGAAATTTACCCCCGTACTAGTCTTTCAAGTATTTATGCGCCGGTGTAGTGGCTACACGGACATGTGCACCTTGACTAACCCTAGCCCTAACCGTAACCCCACAACACGGAAATGGATGTCATTGTCTATTTATTGTTTTGAACATTTTTCTTCAACACTCTGATATAGGATCAAACTCTCCTTGAAATTAGAAAGCCCATTTCTAGATACATGTGGGTGTTACAGTACTGTATGTGATATCATTTCATTCTTATAGGACAACTTTACATTTTGATTTGCAAACTTTCATAATATAAATAAGTATAAGCATTCAAGGAATATTGTTTTAGAGGCATTTGTGTTCTATGAAATCATTGCCTTTTATATAAACTAGATGAGTAAGATGCTAAATTACATTAATCTGTACAGTGATGGTGTAATAACAATGGTGTAAATGTTATTGGCAATAAAGTAGCACAAATAGCTAATGGTCCTTCATACACGTGTATGCAGTGGCAACATGGGGTGGTCGCACTGCTTAGAAATTATCAAACAAAAATACATGTTGCAAAGCAGATCAATAAAAGTCAATGCAAGTGTGGTTGCGCAGCTTATCCAGCTCAGAGAAGGAAGAGCTTCCCCGACTCAGCTCATAATAATTTAATGCAGTCGTACTGTATATTATAGGGGCATTAAATTAAGTTACTGTACTCAGCAGTTTTAGTCAGCATTTTTACACCTCCCCCTCCCTAACACATGCACACACACACACACACACACACACACACACACACACACACAACTAAATACTATTTGAATAGCAGCAAGATATGTCTGACTTGTGTGTGTGTGCTAATGTAGGCTGTGCCATGCTGTAAGCACTCTCACATAATAGTTTGAGGGCCCCCGAGAGAGAGAGAGAGAGAGAGAGAGAGAGAGAGAGAGAGGTGGAGATGAATAGTGAAGGAGATAAAGAGGGTTTCGATGCTGAAGTGTTTGTGTGACACGGTGAAAACGGGAGTATTTCTGAGTGCAAACAGCACTGAGTAGATTCATTGTCTCGAACAAACAAGAGTGCCCGCCGACTCTAGTTATCGGTCTCACGTCATGGACCCCTTAGCAGTGGTCGTGATGTGGCAAGAATTACCCCTAGCCCCCCGTGGAACATGAAGGCCTTTACACCCCCCCCCCCTCTCCCCCCTTCCTTATACTGTGATGAAATGTGAAAATATGTGGACTCTTCAAATCAAGAGTTCCTGCAGGTCATAATAGAATTGCTGGAATATCATGGATTTTTAAAAAGTCCATTGCAGATATGAAAAGTCAGCCAATATTGTCATGTTTTGGGTCGAATCGTGGAATATAAGGGCATTATATTTCATATATGTTGTAATGTTTCATCATGTTTCATTCACCCTTCATCAACATTTTACTGAAGTGTGTTTTTAAGAGATGCACTGATGTTAAAGTGGCTCTTTTACCGCATGCGCAGTACAAACAGAAGATTACAAATGTATAAATGGGGTGTGAATTGCAGCTGGTTCTTCCGGCTGCAGTACCACCCGTCACCACACGACACGGCTGCTTCAAGCCTAGAGTCAGACCCTGCCCCCCTGGTCTCAACCAATCACGTCAATGCACAAGCTAATCTATTAAGCGATATATCTGAAAAAATGCATCACGATAAAATGTTTAATTCCAGTTGATAATTATTGATTGATTTGTATTATTATTTTTTTTATAATAACCAAGATAAAAAATGGTACATGCAGGTATCATATTCATGTTAACTCATCAATGAGATGATGAAGGGAAACACAAACACAAATGAATAAATTAGCCTAATTAAAATAAAAATAAGGTTAAATTAATGATCTCCCTTGTACCATTTACAGCTGATATTTTTCCGCGTTATTGTTGCTGCCAAGTACCTGTTCATTCGACTTCTTCTGGGTTGTTTCTCGAAATGTAGCAGATGTAGGGTGTGACTTACCCCGTGTTGTGTAGCTAATACAAAAGGTGGAAGGAGGCTAAGGTGATAAAAATACAGAAGGCTTGTTGTATTCCCTTTGGTCAGGGCAATTGTCCTGCACAGTTTACACACAATGCTGTTCTGATATTGGTCAGACTTAAACAAAACAACAACACAAACGCTGCCATGCAACCTGTCTTTATTTATCAGCATTTTCCTCAATTTCTGCACCCATTTCTCACACTCGTTTCTGTTCAGGTTAGTGTTAGAGTTAGTGTTCTGTTCATGGCGTTTCTGTTACATAGAATACATTAATTCAGCAATTTCATTATGTTGTGTAATTGTAGAATAATTGCATTAAAAATAACTTTTCTCTAATGAGCATCTAATGATGCTATGATTGTCAAATAATTCAAATGTTGGTAAACGCAAATGCAGTCTCAGACAGAGTGGTGAAACTCCCATAGGAGATGTTTACATTTACATTCACGGCATTTGGCAGATGCTTTTATCCAAAGTGACTTACATGTGCATTTGTCAACAGTTGGACAGGTCATACACCAGCAATCATAAGCGACCAATATTATATCAGAACAGTTACAGCATATATCTACTATCATGTCAATATGTCATTCAATCATCAAACTAACTTCGTAATAACCTGAATACTAATGTGCTAAATACATAAGATATACATATATACATATATTGTTAGTTTTTTTAGAAAATAGAGAGAATAGAACTTATTACAAAAACATTTGGGGAAGAAACACGAGTTAAGATTGAGTGCTAGGAGGTGGAGAGGTCGCTAGTCGAGGTGTCGAGGTATATTGTGAAGAGGTGTGTCTTGAGTCTACTGAGGAAGATGGGTAATGTTTTAACAGTCCTGACTGTTGCTAGAAGCTCGTTCCACCATTGTGGTGTCAGGACAGAGAACCTTCGAGACTTCCATGAGCAAGTCTTGAGACCTCGTAGCGATGGCAGTGCCAGCCAGCCAGCCAGCCAGCCGAGGTGGTAGAACAAAATGCTCTTGTCGGGACCTGGAACAGAACCACTGCTTGGAGGTAACTCCAAGCAATGGTGTCTTGAATCTGATGTGGGCTGCAATGGGGAGCCAGTGACATTTTCGGAAGAGGGGAGAACTTGGGCTGGTTGAATACCACCATGTAGGTTGCGGATTTTTACAGGGTAAGGGTCTGGTAAAGCACACTGGTAGTCCAGCTAACAGAGGGTTGCAGTAGTCCAGGCGTGAAATCCCTAGGGCTTGGACCAGGTGTTTTATTGCTTCCCTTGTGAGGAACAGCCTTATTCTTCTGATATTGTAGAGTGAGAATATGCAGGCATAAACTTTTTCAGCGATGTTTGCTGTGCTTGATAGTTGGTTGTCCAGGATGACTCTAAGACTCTTTACAGTAGGAGAGGAGGACACTGTGGTGTTCTCAAGGGTGATAGACAGGTTAACTTGAGTATTGTATTTCACCGGGAGGTAGAGTAGCTCAGTTTTGTCGAGGTTGAATTTAAGGTGGTGTGTAGACATCCAGGCACTTGTGTCAGCGAGACATTCAGAGATCCGAGTTAAGGTCTGTGTCAGATGGAGGATAGGAGATGTAGAGTTGGGTGTCATCCACATAGCAGTGATAGGAGAATCCATGCGAAGACATTACATGGCTGAGAGTTCTAGCATAAAATGAGAAAAGTAGGGGTTCCAACACAGATCCTTGTGGGACGCTTGTATTGAGTGGGCATGGTTTGGACAGGTGTCCATCCCAGAGAACTTGATAGGAGCCGCCTGTCAGATAAGACTACAACCAGGAGGGAGTGTGCAATCCCCAGCTCAGCAAGTGAAAGAAGGATCTGGTGGTTTACCGTGTCAAAAGGACCGAGGAGAGGAAGGATGCTCTGGCAGTGTGAACAGCAAAGATCTTATAATATACAAATATGGAGCACTGTAATGCATTTCAATGGAGCAAAGATGTAACGCTTCTGGTCTCTCAAGTGGGTGTCTCACTAACGGAATTTAGCTGTGGAGGCTGAAAAGTTAATTTACCTCAAAACAGTTTGCTGCAGAAATAACATTGTGACATCAGAATGATAGGTACTTGGAAATGAATGTTACATACGCAAAATACCCAACCAAACGCCCCCAGAGAGATATAATGGGCACGGTGAAATCCGTGTGTACCTCCCCATTGACTTGTATGGAACGCTGAGTCATTCTGATCTGCATATAGGGTGAAACGTCGCCCACCTCCTTCCAAAAATTGAATGCGGAAGTGCCGTCCGTTGGAACCTCTCTGTTCAATTATATACTCTCTGGTAATTGGCTACTTTTGGTGAAAGGGCGGGGCTTAGAATCGGTCAATTGCAATGTAAACAAAGGCACAACATGGCACTGAAGCTCAGGGAACAGAGAATATACAGCAACCCTACTAGCAGATTCAGCTGCTTGAAATGAGAGATATCTGAACAGAGCGTGAGAAGGTGGCACGAACGGGTCAGCCTGATTACCTGAAGCAAGGAATACATCACGTCACTGAGACATGATACTTCATGTGACAAAGAAACAATAAAGTACCACAACCGACGAAGAGTACTACAGCGCAGAACAGTACCACTGTGAAATGTGAAAATATATGTTTATCTGTATTCTGTATATCTCCCACACAGCATCAGATTTCAGTATCTCCTTTCTAAACAACACAGGAGCGTTAATCTGCAAAGATAAGAAAAACTTCATACTGGAAGACGGAAAGCATACAATTAAACACTACAGAAAATCAATGTCAACAATCACATTTTGTCCCCCTTTAAAATGTGTCAGCCATTTCTCACTGCAATTATAGTGTTACAACAATGTGTTGCAGTGTATCTGCTTGTCAGTGCAGTTTATACATTGACTGTCCATTATTGATTACTTCCTGATTAGCCAGCTCAATATAACATAAGTATTACCTAAGCTCCCAGCTTTCAGCCAATGGCAGACACCCACACACACACACACACACACAAACAAACATGCAAAACACACTCATCCATAATTAATCTCCTGGTTGTTATCTTATTAATGATGAGATGGAATTATCAATTGGTTAATTACTTAATTTATTTAATTAGTCAACAACTACAGCCTGTATTCTGTAAAGTCATGTCAGACAGGCCAAATGAACATTACTGAGAGAGAGCAGGCAAAGGATAGATGGAGAGGAGAAACGACAGGAGGCCAGCAAAGGAATGAAAACATGAGGGAGAGAGACAGGAATATATCAGAGAGAGAGAGAGAGAGCGAGAGAGAGAGAGAGAGAGAGAGAGAGAGAGAAAACCCAGGCTTGGTTGGTGTTTGCTTCAGAATTTATTGAACCCAAACACTGAAGACACACACACACACACACACACACACACACCTTCATTCTCTTGTATAGAAACATGCATGCAACTGCGCACATATACACACACACACACACACACACGCACGCACGTACACACACACACGCACGCACGCACGCACACACACACACACACACACACACACACACACAGAGTGATAAGAAAACAATGTCAGACAGGCAGTTTATCATGAGGGCTGCAAGAGACAAAGAGAGATTAAAGACCAACCCACTGTTCACAGTAAAACGAGTTGTGTGTGTGCATGTGTGTGTGCATGCATGTGTGTGTGTGTGTTGTCCGTGTGTGTATTCACGTTATTACCATGGTTTATATCCTGAAGCCCTCAATAGTGATATCCAGAAAATGACTCTCGGTTTGTTTTTAGTGAAAGTCTAGATTTAAAAAACAAACATTCTTAGAAAGAAATACATGATGTGGTGTATGTGTTATTACTGCATTTGTGTGCACTACCATTCCCTTCCATCTCTCTCTATTGTTCACATTCTACACCATTATTTGATTATATTTACATACATATGTTTATATGTATACAAATTTTAAGCACATAATCCAACATGTTCAATTTATATTGGCGCGCATGCTTGTATTAATAACGCTGTGTGTATAATGTGTGTGCCGTACAACAAGTGTGCGTCTACAGTGTGCGTGAGCCTTAGCACACAGCTGTTAATTGCCATGAAGAATACTGTGTTCAGGTTGTTTAAAGTGTTAATGGGACCTGTCATTGAGAACAAAACGGCTTTACTAATGAAATCACCCCCATTACAACGCTTCTGATCTCAGACATTATCTCTGGTGTCATATGCTTGTCAATGCTGCTGGAGTAAGCGGTTGGATCTTATGAAATTATTATGCAACATTTGTTGAATATGAGCGGTACTTGGATTGGCTATTGAAACCAGAACAGCACAGTTTTTTGTTACAAGTCAGATCTGTAGGGTTCCCATTGGTCATGGAATTTCTGGAATGTCATGGAATTTATATGGAAAGTATATTCCAGGCATGGGAAATCATGGAATTTTATCATTTTTTTTAGAGTCGAATCATGGAAAATCTGGGAATTTTCTTTCCAGCATGTTTACATTTTAGTTGCCATCCATCCATCCATCGTCATCCGCTTATCCGGAGTCGGAACGCGGGGGCAGCAGCTTCAGCAGGGAACCCCAAACCTCCCTTTCCCGAGCCACATTGGAAAGCTCTGACTGGGGGATCCCGAGGCGTTCCCAGGCCAGTGTGG
>JAOEGT010086664.1:0-14439 GCA_025447795.1 Speoplatyrhinus poulsoni | reverse complement strand
TAATTTACTGTGAAGTAAAGAACCTGGGTGAACATCCTCTAAGTGTTGTGATTCCATAATTTTTGCCAGGGGTTGTATTTGTTTTCAAGCCAGCAATGGCATGGCTCAATGTATTTTGGTTTTAATTGGAAATAATATTGCACTGTTTTATGAAAATTTCATTTTAAATTGTATTTGCTTAAACTGACATTAGTAGTTCTACATTTGGAAAGCAACTTTATTCAGCTGCTCAATTTAAGTTTTCAGACCTAACCAATAAAAATTGAAATAGTTTATTCACCCCCCACCCCAACTTTACAAGGACAAATGAAGCCAATCTCTTTCAAAGTGACTCTATAATGTTATACAATATTTTAAATTTTATTTGTGTGTGTATAATTTGTTTTAGCAAATGGACTTTGACTTATAGAAATTATTGGTAGGCAAAATTTGGCGGTCCCTTAATATTGGTAAGAACATTGAGGTTTCCCTACCCAAACCTATACCAATGTGTGCAGCATTAATGCTACTACTGTGGCCCAATCTCAATGCCCACCCTCACATACTCAGACTTAGATGCGTTCTCGCAAAATTCTGCGGGAAGTTTAGGACCCATAGACTACTTATGCGGGACATGAACAGAGTGCTCGCCCGTGTCCGCAGAAGTAGATTTTCATTGCAATTTTGCTATGGAAACCTTATAAATTGTTTGGGTAAACGTTTTGTAGAATCCTTGCTAAAAATGTAACCACTAGCCAGTTGTTTTAAAACAACCAAAAATGTTACAGCAATTATGATGTACTTGATTTATATTAGAATAGACAAAATTATATACAGTATTCTCCCATGGCTTAGTGGATACGTTGCCCACTTTGTGATTTACACTTTTTTTTTTTTCTCATGAAATCGTAATATCGAATTGAATCATCGTCTATTACCATTTATAGCATTTTGAGCCCTTGCGTTGGACACTCGATCACTCAACTGAATGTCATTTATTTCCTCTGTAGGTGAGGGACATTTCGTTGCACCCAGAGATGTTTTCAGTTCAGAATGGCCTCCTGACACCCACCCTCAAAGCAAAGAGGACTGAAATCTGTAGCCGCTTTAGAGAGCAGATCGATGCACTCTACTCCAAGATTAAGATGTAAACCCTTGTCAATGGAGGTGACCAAAAGAGTCATAACCAAGGACTAACTGGCCTGCGCATCTCAGATGGAATGGATTATTTGCTTTATGTAATTGTCTTTCCTTTTCATTGAGCTAGGTAGTAGCTACAAAGTACCAGCTAATGTCTCAAATATTGCTGCCTCACATTGGGAGGTAGGGTGTTCAGTCATATCAGTCTCTCCTTTTCTCTAAATGAGTTTATTTAATTGTTTGTGTTAAGCTTAATGCATTTATTCCTAAAGAAATATATTTATATCCAAGTTTATTTAACATTTTGATTTTAAAGTCAATAATTGACCTTGTAAATAATGTATCTGTAGGAAAAAGGTGTACCGGTATATGGGATGTTAATGACTGGATCATATGTAGTGTTATTCATTCCCTGCATCAAAGAGCCACTATGTTACAACTATTTCATTGTACAGTCAATGTAAAACAGCCACCAATATTTATGTGCATGTTCTTGTTTTTAGACGTCCTCTTAAACTTCAGTGACCTGTGTACCGGTAGTAGTACACTGATCTAAAAGTCCTCAGCATGTTCATGTTTTAGGTAGCTAGGATGTATCTTTGATTACCAGGCCATTTGTGAAAATTGGGCACCTGGTAAAATGATTACAGATCACATGTACAGTAGATATTAAAATTTTATATACATTAACTTGGATGTCCAGGTATCTGTGCCTAAAATGTTAAAGCCAATTCAAATTTAAAGGTGCTTGATGGTTTGATTCCCTAAGACTGAAATCTGTAGAATTATCAAACCAACCAAGCTAATGTTGACAAAACTATGGGCAAAAAAAAAGTTAAGTTTGGAGTGTAGTTTGAGCAGCTCTACAAAATAAACACTTAATGTATTGTTTTTGACGACAGGAAATCATGTTTGTTTATTAAAAATTTTTTAAGACATGTACTTGATAACTGTTTTAACTTACAAAAATAAATGGTTTCAAGTATCTCTTAAGTGCATTCATAAACATTACTACAAAGAACTAGAAATAAAACAATCTAATGCAGGAAATGCAATTCCAATTTCCAATTGGCACAATGTTAATTATTGAATCATTTCACTTTAGAAGTCACTGGCTTAAAAGATTTGGGAACCACTGCCGAGACTCAATCTGTCATGCATTGTAGCATAAGCTCATCTGGAATCTCTTTAAATTCATTGTTTCTTTCATAGTCTTCTAGAGCCCCTATGAGGGCCTGGTCATCACATCCATCTTCCCAAGGATCAGACACTTCCTTCTCTAAATGGGCGGTGCTGTGTGGCTCCTGGTCTGCTGTCTGTCTTACTTCAATATCACCATTGTTGTCCATTAAATATGCCTGGTCATCCTTGTTTTCGCCCTGTCAGTGAGCACATAAGATCCGTATTTGTGCACAAGCAGCACAGAAATACCCTATTCTAAATATTTTAAAATACTGTATTATAAATGTGAAGCTGTGAGCAACACCAATGTCAGTTAATGCAGTGGAAAAGGAAACATGACAAACCCTTGTGAAGATGTAGCTCACACACACTTCTGGTGGTAGCAGGTAACCTTGACAGGACAATTTTCTTAATGTTAGCACAAATGCAGGATCATTGTCTAAATGTGCAAACATACATTTTACTATACTTATTCACTAGATGTATGGACAGTTGTGCATGTGTGGTAGACTAGTTTCATGTGTGCATGCATGTCTTTAGATATATGTGTACTTTATATGGGAAATGTACTATTAAGAGCCGTACAGAAAATGTCTGTGCAATGATCTTGTAAATTTGTACAGTAGTTCAAAATGTGATGGCTGGGTTGTCAAATGTAGAATTTATCTTTAAAGAAACTGCCCCTAAAAGGTATCTGCCATTTCAGGATTATCCTTCACTGTCTAACTCTTTTTTTAAACTGTTACTACTCTACAGGTTAAATACAGGCAATTGAAATATGCCATTAGCAGATAACTTGCATCATCGTGACTACGGGGTCTGGCAAAGGGCAAGCCCATTCTATTCTGCTTCCCACTATTCTGAGCTTGGTGGGTTTACAGACATGTCTTTACGCCGCCCTCCCGTTTTCTTATTTCATAGGTGGATGCATAGTTTCAAATTTGGCGTTTAACTTTAGGTAATGTTTAATATTTTTGGTCTTGCATGGAAGTGGAATAGCTCCTCCTAGTGGCCTTGGCATACTTGAAGATCTGAAGTTTTTGCAAGCAGGATCATGGCACTTCTGGTACCACACTTCCTCTTTAAGATCCACAACAATCCTGGGAGAGAGAGAGAGAGAGACCATAAATAAAATGTGTAGTCGACACAAAAACTGAAAACTGGTCCATCAGCACAAAAATAAAACTTACATGATGTTGTTGCTTTTATGAAACCTGCCTATATTTTCACACCAGCGGTATTTCAGGATGTCGTAGACAAGCAGCTGTTCAGAAACAAAGTAGTTCCAACGCCTAATGCCTGTTCAGAGACATCAGACCTTACACTTACACAACAGTCTCATTAGTTATGTATTCAGCATTAACATTATATAAAGTGCATGAATAACTAATTTCATAAACATAATGAACAATGAGGCAATATAATAACATATTAAAAGAAAATAAAAAACAAGAAGTTAAAACTATTCATTGGTTTTGTGCCAAATTCACCATCAGATACCTTCATCAATATTTTGATTTGACATTTACCACAGCACTACACAAAAAGTTTAAATGACTAATTTAGTATTCTGGATGTATTGGTATATTGTTTAGTATTTGTACCTAGTAGAGGGAATCATTTTGAGTTAATATAGAGTTCAGACATTTTTATTGCTTTAATGTGGTTCAAACCATTATATTTAGTCTTAATATTAGCTCAACTTAAAAATTCCCAAAAATTATCATCCAGTCCCTTGCATTTTAGTTTCATAAGCACATACCTCCTTGAATTCCGTCCTTTTTAACCACCGTTAATACAAAGTCGTCCACTTCTTTGTATGGGGAATACTGGTAGCCACCAAATGAACCTAAGGGTGATAGATATAGGCTACTCTAATATGTGTAGTTTTATCTTAAGAAATTACATTCTGGCAGATATTCATGCAGTCATCAGCATGCCAACTGCATGATCCATTAAAAGCTTTGTGTGGCATTGTGTGATATATAGAATGGCCTTTTATTGTGGCCAGTCCCAGGCATGCCTGTTATTAACGCTTCTGCTATCCTCAAGTTTTCCCAAGTTTATGTAGCTTTGTTCACAACCTAAATATAGCTTTAAAAAATATATAACAACCTATATACCTTAACATACATACAGAATACCTATTAGTCAACTATCTGAAGATAGGCAAATCATAAAATCTCACAAAATTACCTAAAATGGAAAAAAACATTCTGTTATCAAGAACATAATTATTTATTATGTCCAAGGTCAAGTCTCGCAGCTTTTTCCATCTATTAGCACTACGTTACATAAGCAACTGTGCTGAACGTCTGATACATACTGTATACTCTTGTAAGCTCGACTGACTTCCCAGAAGTGAGGAAGTCTATTTTCATTGGCTGTTAGCATTGTCACTTATGAAGTCTGAATCTGTAATTCCGGTGCTAGTGCAGCACTTTACTATTTTCAGTTGTTACATTTATTTTAAGCAGTAACTGTAGCTACTGAACCTAATCTAACAGACAATACCTGAAAACAGACAGTCGTATTGGTAAGTTTCTCAACAAATTCTTCTGTATAATTTTTACGTCAGACCTGTCATTGAGTTACGTAGTTGGTCGTTGTGCGTGTCAAATCAAAATAACTCTACTGCTGTCAAGTAGGCTGATCTTGACGCCCTTAGCAAGCGCTGTGTCCCAGACTTTATGTAGTAAATGCTGGCTCTGCTAGACTAATTCTTACTTGACACGCCATGTTTTTCTTTTGTTACACTAAGTATTGTGTAACGTACACATGACCTCTGGAGAAAAAAGGGGAGGTACTTTCAAAAAATACTTGGCAGGTGATTGGACGAATCCAATCTTGGAGCCAGTTGTTAGGCTATATATCAACTGTTGCTGAAACCACTTGGGAGAAGATTGACATATTTTCCCTTGAGAAAAGCCTTTAGTGCCGTTCTCTTCTCTTATAATAATTTATAATAAAACTGATGCTATCGCAGCATTGTTAACCACTTTAAGTACTGCCATTGTTGTTTTTCGAGTTGCTTTCGCTTTCAGCACACCTAAACCATGCCTGTAGCTATCAGTATAACGCTGATGGTCAGGACAACTGTTGTCCTGTCAAGCACGACGATGTTAAGCTCTCCAGATTCCTGCGGCCAAGCCAATCTTCAGTTAGACTTCGCCACTAGGTAAATTTGACCCAAGAGAGAGAGAAAGAGAGAATTTGTTTTCCCCTCCCCTATGTCGTGTGAACTGCAGTAGTGCTTGCACTAGTACAGGTATGGTTATAGCTTAATGAACTATCTTAATCTTGCAAGCTCTAATTTGATTTAGCCTCAGGAAATCAGTCTAGAACCCTCTGTTTTAAAAGCGTTCCTCATAAAAGGCGGTGTTCATACATTTCAGTCAATCTTCCTTAGATACAATTGGACTACCTACCTTTATATCGCCCAATTAGTATGGCTAAAATCAGTCAGAGCACTAATGGAAAATGAAAGGCAAGACGTACACTTATGCCGTCATCTAGGTAAACACTTCAGCTAACCTCTGATTGGCCCAGATACTTTATGAAGATACACTTGCATTGAGGGGTTCCAGACTGATAATGTGAACTTTTATTGAAGCTTGCAATGCAAGATCACAGTGGTCTCACAAGGATATGAATATGGTAGGTTAGGGGGAAAAAAGCAGAGGGACATTTTTTAAACCTTTATCATCCAAAACCACAGAAACAAATGTATATAAAATGCTGATCATGAGTGTTTTATACAGCTAAAACAGCCTGGGGTAAAATGGGGTGTACAGGGCATTGAAAACATAGTCATTAATTGTATGTTTACCCAGTTGTCCCCATTCAATTAGGAAAAGTCATTACATTTGAAGCAAAAATAATGATGTCCACCATATATTTAGAGATGTTAAAAATGGAATAGGGTCAAATTAACTCCAAAGATAATATGAGGGTCAGCATCTTAGTATGACACACTGGATGGATTAACTTGGCAAATGTAGTGCACACTAACTGATTTTAACTGATTTGTCAACAGAATTTGTGAGAAAATAATATTTGTGCATAGAAATCTTTGATCATTTACTTCTAACTTGTGAATAATTGGAGCAATTACATATTTGTTCAGTATATACAGTGTAAACATATTGACCTATGTTTGAGTGTACTGAACCAATCTAAAGAGAGAGCACTTGATTCTAAGCTTACCTGCATTACTCGTCAATGCCTGTTCGGTTCGATGTAACTTCGCTTGTTGTCCTTTTGTTTCAGTAATGTCCCAGGTAAGAATTCTCTGACCTGTGAAACTGATAATGTACGTTAATATTCTTAAATGTAATGACGCATGATAGGTCTACAGAACAAAAGAACTTTGAGATCATTGTACCTCACATTGCAGATTAAAGAAGCCAAGAAAATTATTTCCTCTGGAGAAATGCATCTGTCTGGCTTTGAAATGAACTTATTATCTTCCGCCACAGTGAATGCAGCATTCTTTCCCGCCTTTGATGACCTGTACAGGCGGAAATTTCTGTTCTTGGAGTATACACCTATTTTGTAAATTGAGAAAAAAAAAATGCATTTATTTATTTACTGAATGTCAAAAATACATGCAAACATAAGTGTAGAGCCTTTCTTACTAAGATCAACAAAGAGACATTCCCGCCCCTCCTTGTTTTTCACTAGAAGAGAGCTTAGGTCTCTGTCTTCCTGCTTCCGCTTCTTGGCCGGTGAACTCTTTGCCACGTGGTCTTGGTCTCCCAGGTTCTCCCTAAATATACAGTGTGGTGCTTTCAGCCAGTGTGCAAGAGGAATGTAATGAATAAGTAATGACTTAAAGCAAGTCGTAACTACTCTTTTCAAATGAACCTAACTAACTAACTAACCCTAACCCTACAGCCATAGAAAACTAACCCTGTTGCAGTGTCCTCTGAGTTGACTTGATTGGACCAACTTCCTGTTCTGCATGGGTTAACATTTTGTTGTAGAATTGCATGTACGAATCTACCTAAAGGAAACATGAGAAGTGGTAGAGGTTGACTACTATATTTAATGACACATATTATATTGCATGGCATATGCATCAAGTCATCATGAGTAAATAACTATTCTTAAACATGTATGTATTTAATTCAACCTGGTCAACCTACCCACATGTATGTTGTCTTTAAAAGCTGCATTGGGTAGGATGAAGATAAGATGACGACTGAATTTGTCTTCTGTGCTTGAGTCCAAATTCAACACATCATTCTCTGAGCATTCAATCCCATAAACCTCCATCAGCTTTTCACAAACATACTAGCAACACACAATGGACAAATACGTTTGATTTTGTAATGACTTACTAACTCGTCTATGGAAGAATATTGCTTAATACCAGCAAGTAAACAGAGCTCATAGCAAACCTGAAGAAGAAAAGACACTATTGGCTTCCCATCAAGACCTTTGTTGGAGGGGACATGGAACTCTAAGTCAAAATAGAGCTTGCAAACAGCCCCCTCTGGTATGACCTCATAGCAATGCATCAAGGACTGTTGGTAGGTCCTGAGAAAAGTTGAGAAAATGTGTCAGGATAATGGGGAGTAAATACACAATTCTATTCGATTCTCAAACATACTTGTAGTAATGCCACAGCTCACTGTAACTGGTAACCAAATATATCCTTTGACCCATGGTGGTGTTTTCTTTTTCAAGTGCAAAAACATGCACATCCTAGGAAAATATTTAATTGTCTTTATTGATCAAAGACAATGCAACTCACATACAGGATTTGTAAAATGGATTTAACAAGCACACCTCTTTGCAGCTCTGAACAAAACTAATGGCCATACTTTGACGAGGAAATAGTTTCCAAATGGAGGATGGCTGACATGGCCATAGTCGAGGTTTGTAGCACGTTGTCAGAGGACTCTGCTGGAAAGACTGGGCAAGTTTCTCAACTTTCTTCAGTCTCTCTCCCCACTTACTCATCCTCAGTCCTTTACTAGCTAACACCCTGGAGACAAATGCAGACAGAAGGTCATACTTTACACGTGTCATTGTTCATAATCCTTTAATATGTGGATGATTAGTGTTTCCTTGTAGCAATGTTTTGTTATATAAAATGTGACTGTTGCCTTTTAATCTGTAATAAAAAGACGCGTTCGACATTAGTCGGAGGTGGGAAAATGCGTCAATTACACCTACTGTACGTTCGAGCTGGTGTGAGGTCAAATGCCAGAAAAATTATGAGGAACACTGAGGCGCGGTAGCCTCGCGAGACTATCATGATCTCGCGAGCTTCAATTTAATTTCGCCGCGAGTTGTTCTTCTGAACAACCATCCATCTGGCTTCTCATGCGAGTAGAGTTGAGCTGGCAGTGGAAAAGCGCCATTAGAGGCCTAGTGCCTCACTTGCATATCAGCATTGTGAAGTATTAACAATCCTGTGTTGTTTTTAACCAGTAGCAGTTAAAAACGCAAATAATTACATAACAATAACACATTTCAAAGTTGTAGCTTTTGCATGTAGCTAAATCTCAAACTTAATTCAAAAGGGTTTTACACGTAAAAATGTTTACATTTTCATACACTGACGTGTGGCCAGCCATGTTGCTGTGATATCAAACTCGTGTGTTATTGCTTAATTATAACAACCCCCACATGCCTGGTAGTAATTTATTTTGAGCATACACATACACTACGCGCTCCATTTTTTATTTTATGAACTGTCAAGAATTGTCAGATGTAAAGTCAAACTAGTCACGTTTTATATTATGAAACAGACTACATAATGTATAATGCATATTAGCCTACATACATTCACGCAGACACAGTAGTCCTACCTTTTGTTTTGAGTGACTCCAGTTTAGCGCAGGACACACTCAGATGGCTGTTTCTTTTTTGGGTTGAGTTGTTGGTGCTTCTTTTTCTCTGTTTAATGGCTGATGCAAACAACTTTAAGGTGCACACCGCCACCTACTGTACAAGAGTGTGAGAAAGTTGAGAAAATCAAATAAAACAAAAAACGTTATTTGTATTAATCATGTAGCTCATTCATCATGTAGCTACTATATTGGAAACAAACGTCTACAACGTCACATTATGCGACATTTAAGGGAACAAAATACTTAAAAATCTTATGACTCCAACAATTGAGTTTCCCATTGTGTTTCCACATCATATTTCCTTTACTTACACTTATTTCATGTGTGAGCATGTTTGTAAAGTTTATCAAGTAGATTTCAATTTAAATTAACATACCCCTTTATCAGCAGAGGCTGGCTTATGGACCTAATGTTGATGAAAGTTTGTTTTGTGCTTTTCCTATTGATGGCTTGAACATGACTGCTGTTTTTGCCAAAATACTATTTACAGTGGTGGCTTATTAGACCACAATGCACACTTCCACTATGCTACTGTCAATCTTAGATGAGATGAGGTCAGCATTGCAAATAGTTTTGTAAATAACTGTCATGTTTTCCATGCTAAAGAGGAGAAGCCAATTTCTAGTTGGACAATGTTATAGCATTGACTGCATAAGCAGTAGGTAAAAGAGTGGGGGTGCTAGATGTGTGTAGTGCATGATGAAGCACCAAATATGGCAATGAATCAGATTTTAAAATAGTGTATTTTCACAAAACAGATTTCACAAATTCACAAGGTAAAACATTACATTTTCTTGTAATTACTGCTTTCCTCCTCTTTTTTCAAGTGGACCGGGGACTGGTATTTCCATTTGAGGTGCTCTTTTTGCTTGTTTATCAGCATTCTCATTCCCTGTTACCCCCTCATGTCTGTGTGTGTGTGTGTGTGTGTGTGTGTGTGTGTGTGGCCCAGTGTGTCACATAAAGCATTTGTTTTGGTCTGAGATGCTGGTGCTTTAGAATGACATTGAGTTGCAGAAAGTCATATAGATTAAAGTAAATGCATGCAATTTAAGGATTATTTCAAAGTGAATGCTATATGGATTTATATTGAGCTAAGGATATTGGTTGAGGGTATATTTACATGTTCTTATTACTATAAAAAGTATTGTTTGCTATGTATTATTTGAAAGGAATGGGTTAATGTTGGCTATAAATCATTATTAAATCCATCCAATCCAGAAGTGAAAAAGTAGAAAAAAAATCCAAATCTGGGCCCCAAACCAACTGTTATTTCCTTTCATGGTCAGGAAAAGGAGTTGCTTAGTGAAGATAAATTCCTGGTCTTTCCCAGAATCCCACTAGAGGAAAAGATAAAGACAACACCCTTAAACCCATGTATTTGGACTTTTTTAGAAGTGAACATAAAGGTATTTGCCTAGTTATCAAACTTTATTTCTTGTTTCAGTTTTTCATGTCTTAAGTGTTTTGCACCATGAAGGAATGTAGATAGATCAAGTTCAAACCTGGCTATTACTCAACAAACTATTAGCCATGTTGTAATAATAGGACCCTCTATGAAAACAGCTGAAGGAGAGTGGAGCTATACTATTCAAGTTTATTGTCTTCACTAATTGTCCTTTAATGTATTCCTTCTCTCCTTTTTACTAGATCAGAATCCTGCAGCAGAAATATGATGAGTCTTAAACAAGAATGTGTCATTGCATTTTGTTTTGCATTTCTCTATTACACAGTAAGTTTTGTTCTGACATTATATGTATTATATACAACAAACAAATGTTTAAATCGTGCTTACATTTATTTGGATAGTCCTTAATCGCAGCACGGTTGACAAGTTCATAAAGAAGAGATAGTTATTACAGATATTATTAGAGAAGAGATAGATAATACACATTTTGTCAAATTGAGAAAATATCTCCACGACCGGTCTGTTCCATGTGCACTGAAAACATTATCCGTGTTTCTACACAGCCCTGGCTCTGTAAATAGGAACACAAACAAAGTGGTGCAGACTCCACCACACAACCCTATATCAGGCTGGGCAATTCTTGTTCAGTTTGGGGGGCAGAGCTTCTTATGGAGCACCCATGGATGTGTTATTGTTTTGCTTGAGTTCAAATATCAACAATCTTTCTCTAGCTTTGCAGACTCCACCTTTAAGTGACTGTTTGATAAATGCACTGCAGTTAACACCACAATAATTTGCAGGCGGCTGAAAAACGACTGGACATGCAACATGATGCTGTGGATAACCGGTATATTGGATGCTGGAACAAAAATTTAGAAAAGGTCTTGAAGTCGGGACTGTTGACAGAAGAACTGAACAGTAGTACAAACTTTCAGAAAGCCTGGAATGTAGGTTCACCGTGTAAAAAGCTGATTCCTGGGGGAGTAGAGGAACATACAATTGCAATGAATGCATTTGCAAAGGGTGGAAAAACCTTTAGGAAGTCCTTTAACAATGCAGTGGAAACCATGGGTGGGAATGCTAGTGTCTATGAAAGGCATTTCCCATATAAGTCACTTCATTTCCTCCTAATGGATGCTATGAGGCTGCTGAATAATGGAACGTGTATAACTGTGTACTCTGTCTCAAATGAGAAGTCCAAGGTAACAACTGGTTCAGAGTTTAGATTTGGTAGGTTCACCCTAGTTGAGTTTGATAATAAGGACATAGAGGAAAATCCTGATTTAGACAAGGGAACCTTATTTGAGATCAGCTCTTGCTTTGTTCTCAACTTAAAGGAAAACGTATGCAAACCCCCAGAGGTCATTGAGGGACTCTTATCTCCTGCTGAAGTATTCAAAGTTGACGACATAAAACTAATCGGAGATGAATATAATTACACTAAAGTTGTTCTGAAAAGTACAGGAAAAGATTTCAGCAGTGACAACTGTTTCCACAACTCTCAGTAAGTTTTGGCATTATTTTATCAGTTTAAAAATACATTATTTTAATAATAGCTCATCAGTATACATTAATATGTTGCAGTAGCAGCTATCTAATAATGCTATATTTTTGTTCTCTCATTGTCTTGTTTTCTAGGTCCACCTCTACTGAAAGACATGGCAGCATTCTGTTGGTGTTTATGATTCTATCTCAATTGGCATTCATCTACTAAGCATCAATGACTGAAAGAGTAAATTCATGACAAATGGACTGCATTTACAGTATATAGCGCCTTTCTAATCTTCCGGCCACTCAAAGCGCTTTACAGTGTAGCCTCACATTCACACACATGGTAATGTCAGCCATGACGCCATTTGACCGCCGGAAACAGTTAGGGTTAGGTTAAGTGGGGTTGGAACCAGCGACTTCTCGATCACCTGTCACCTTGCTCTACCCACTGTAATGAGTACAGATGAAATACATTTAATAAAAATATAATACAATAAAGCGGTCAATATATTATGTAATGTCCACAATAGTTTGCTTATGCTATAGCCATATGTAAATATGTATTGATTTAAATGAATATGATATTTATATTGTGTATTAGCAGTGTTATAGTCAAGATTGTTTGATGTAAAAGAAGCCAATCTGCTCACACCATATAATCACTCTTCAAAAATAGATGTGTATTTGAAAGAGAATGACAAGAGTATATGATTGTTATTCCTGTATGTGATGTAAAACTGAGGTAAGGCTTTTTTAAAATGTACAGAAATAACATTTATGCAAATATAAGATAGCATTATATATTCCATTATTTGTAAGGATGTGTCTGTCTATTTGACCATGTACAAGTTAAACATAAATGTTTAACATTTACTGCATTGCACCAGAGTTAGCGCAAGGCTAATTTTCATCTGCAGTCCACTGACAGATAACAGTAGCTAATATAACAATAAAGCTAACTAACCAGGAAAATACATATAACATAATAGTACATTGTGTATTCACATACAGTATACATATACAAACACAAATAATGCCACAATGTTAAACATCAAGATCAAATAAATACAACACAGGTAAATTATCTAGTACAAAATCAGTGGTTACATATGAGTACTTTAAAAAATATATACATTTCAATTTACCTTTAAACCCTCTAATAGTAGTACAACTCTTGATATCTTCAGGTAATTCATTCCATAAACAGAAGCTTTTACAGAGAAAACTGACTGTGTGACAAAAGGGTATACTACAACCTCTTAAGGAAGATATTCTAGTAGATTTAATAGAGTTAGCTGGACAAAGGTGAACATAGGCACAGAGGCAGCGGAGCCAAACAATTTAACAGAAGAAAAAAAATCTAAAATTCTCAAAAATCAGAAGATGATGTTTCTTTAATATTCTACAGTAATGATACCAAAATTGATTTTTAACCCAAGATTTTTTTAAGTTGTTATCTGTGCTAGACATAACAAGTAACAATGAATGTGCTGAGCAGTATTTAAGAGGGAATGTTTGTAGCAAGACAGAACATGCATGTGTCTGTATGTGCACATGAGCACAAAGTAGAGACAAAAGTAGTTTGACAGAAAGCAATGTCTCATTATAATGAATTATTCCAGAGGAAAGTGGGATGGCCAAACCAAATTTAATGAAAAAAAAGCCCTCTTACCTTTAAATAATCTGTTGGAATAGTTTGTCAAAAATAAGAATTTGTCAAACTTTTTAAACTATTTTGTGAGTCAGATAAAAGCTTGTTATTTTCTGGATTGCATGTAGCGAGTCCGGCCAATATGAGCAAATGTCCACATCCTATTTCTGTTAACTTCATTCGTTCAATGTGTGGCATGTGGGCATTGAGTTTAGATCGTTTTGACTGATTTGAACTGATTGATTGACCGACTCTGGGAAGGCAGTGTTGATTGTCAACACCATAGGTCTACATGCTCCTTTGCTTTCCAGGTAATGTGTAGCCACCTGCGAATATCCTTTTCATTGTAGACCTTTCCACACTGAGAACCTGTGAAACTATTCTCACCCTATCACTTAATTTAAGCCTAGATAGGCTACTGTTCTACTTTTAATAAACTTGTATTACTTTTTAACAGTTAAAAAGCCAACTAGGAGGAAGGAAGCAGGCAGTGAACACTGTACAAATACAATTACGCTTCAATGAAAGGAATTTGCATCAATTATTTTTATCTATCTATATCTATCTATATCTATATATATACACACACATTGTGACAAAGCTTGACTAAAGTGTTGGTAGAAATAAACATTTTAATTACAAAGAGTTAAATAAAGACAGAATACAGATGAAAAACATTTAGCCTTAGCTTGGAAAACAAACAATAACCCGCAAGGGGCAAACAC
>JAOEGT010086653.1:0-14439 GCA_025447795.1 Speoplatyrhinus poulsoni | reverse complement strand
GTCAGGTGTGTTGGAGCAGGGAGACATCTAAAACATGCAGGGCAGTAGCTCTCCAGGACCAGGATTGGGCACCCCTGTGTTAAGTAAACAGTTGCTTCCAGTAGGCAACATACACGACAACAACAAAAAAAAACACAGTAAATGACTGGATTGCAGAGGTGGACTTACATTTCTGAATCCTATCCTTGTTCTCATAAAGAGGCAATGAGATGTGACACCTCCAGAGGGACGTGAGCTGGCAAACCGAGAGGATGGCCCGGTGCCTTGGCACAATATTCAGATTCAGTCTGGTCACCGCGCATAATCTACGTTTGTGGATAACTATTTAACTGCGTCTGGGCACATGAACGTCGCCGTAGAGAACTGTAATGTTTTGAGCCAACACGATGCCAACACAGTGCCAGATGTTTGGAAAGAGCTAACGGTCGTGCCACAGAGAACGTCTCTTGTCAGGCGGCAGCGTATGCCCATGCCAGTCTTATCTGGGCAGGCAACGCGGAACGACATTTCTTCATTTTCAATTTCCTTTGCCTCCTTTTTCATTTTGCAGCCAAAACAAGAACGCTCTTAACGAGCAAACGCGAGTTGCCTTTTCAGTGGGTTTAACGCGCAGACCAGACGGGTGGGTGTAATTATTTTATGGAAGTTGGAGTTAGCGTGTGTTTGCCTGTTAGGCTTGGCCCTGGCTGAAGTGCCTCTCTGCTGATAACACAAGCTGTGGCAGGGGGGCACAGATGCCCCCACTGCCCAACCATATCCCACTACCCTATCATCCCTGTATTTCTCTGCGTGCAAGCTAATGGCAGACACTTATCCTCAAAATTCATTTCGGCCTGCCCGGTATGATATTAGTGCCAATGTAAGCCATTCAGTGGCTGGAGACCTTATGGGCTTATGCTACCCTGAAGCAAACAAAAAAAAACATTGATCCTCAGCATTGCTGCCATGGATTTACATTTCTCACTTAAATTCCTGTCGATGTCCAAGCTTGAATTTAGTGTGGAAGGCTGTTTTCCTTTTAGAGTGTAACTCACAGAGTTTATTTATTACGCGCACACACACGCACCCCCCCCACCACACACACACACACACACACACATACGATCTGGAGCCGCAGGTTATGAGGAGAAATCTTGACTGTATTTACAGCCACATGGACACACCCATATGAAGTGTAATTAAATCACTCTTTTTTTACAACATGACAGCCAGCCGCCTATTTAACGCTTCCTTCTACTGACTACTGACTACTCAACCAGGTTGGAAACATAATTAGAAAGGTTGCTTTCTCCTAGAATTCCCAAATACAAAGTCTGCCAATGGCAGTAAGAGTTCACAGGCTAATACCTCCATGCACACTGTCCCCAGAACAATGGAGCAGTGTTCCCTTTCCTCAGGGAGTACCAAGTGGTGCTAAGCCCCGCTTTGAACAAGCGACATAGTCCTCCTCTTCCACCCCTCCCCGACGCACCCCATCCATTCCCTCCACCGTCCTCCGTCCGAGGGCTTGATTCCCAGACTGCTGACTGGCTTGTCGGCCTCACTGGTAAGCCGCTGTCTACGTCCTCGTGGAGAGGGCAGCTTCCTGGACGAGGGAAAGGAGAGCCTGTCTTAGGGGTCTCAGACTTCCCCCCCCCCCTCCCCCTCCATCTGGTGCTAGCGTAGAGAAGGGCTGTAATCCTTTGCTCGGGGAGGGGAGCAGTGCGTCGTCTGTACTGATAGCATTCACTGGGCGCCGCGGCGTGGCGGGCACATGGCGTGTGGCACAGGCGGATTAGTCGCAGCCTCAGCATCACCCCCGCCACCCCACGCCCCACCCCCTCTTCAGAAAGCTAGCCGCGATCTGCACAGAGAGACAGTGTGGCCTGGTATGAGGAGATTACACATCAGTGTGCATGAAAACCCCCTCACACACACACACACACTCACACACATGCGCGCGCATGCACACAACACACACACACCAACAGCATGGGTGGGAAATCGGCGCTTCCAGGGACCGCTGAAAATGCTACCTCATAACTGCTCCAGCCCCCTAAACAGCTCCTATGGTATTTGAACAGCTCTTATTGTATGTTACTTAAAGATAAAGTCAGCTATAGCTAATACCTTAGCTAAATGTAACAAATATCTCTGCGTGTTGAAAAAATAATACGATACTTAGCCCTTGCGCCGTATATAGCAACATAAACAAAGTGGCAAACACCGTGCTACGTGGCATTGCTTACCAGTGCATTTCTATGTTTGAAGCGGAAACGCGGAGGACCGCAGAGCGATAATGTTTTGATTTGAGCTTGAATAGCAAGAATGACCATGCCTTTAAACACCTTCATCACCAACCTACCAATAATGGTTGTGTTTAAAATGATTAGCGACAGAGAAACGAATTATACAAATCTAACACAAAAAGAAAGGAAAATAACTCAAAAACAATTAAACGTAAACTGAGAAGGCTCTATAGACAACGTTGAAGTACTGTAAATGAACTACCGGTGTTCAGTGTCAGGTGACAAAACAACATGGCTGACAATATTCCCCCTCCAAGTCCTTTGTCTCACATCACTAAATCAGTGTGGGATGGCGATGTGACTGCCAGCTGCTGTGTGGACTGGTGAGTGAAAGCTAGAGAGGTGTTTGAGGGGAGAATGAATGAGCCATCACATGCCCTGTGCCATTGTCCTTTGGGAGAATATGGGAAATGTATTCAAAACACTGGAAAGAATGGTATAGCTGTTCAGCTGTGCATGCCTCGTTCAGCCGATGTGCTCGGGAGCTGGCAGACTTTCTTGTCACTTGGACCGCCGTGCTCGGGTTCTCCTGGGACCAGGAGCAGGAAATGAGGCTGGCTCTCCTCCTCGCACCTTGGCGATTACTGTTGTACTCCTCACTCCCAAAGGGAGAAGCCATTCATGTGTTCTACTCAGTGGCTTTGTCTACATGTGGTTATTACCGTTCTTCTTGCCATCGTGCCAGAAGAATGTCTAAATGTACAATAAGTATTCACTGCACGTTGATAAATTACTGACATCTAAGATTTTGCCATAATACTGTAGTGTAGGCAATTATTTGACCCTATGTAATGAATTACATAATTACGTCATGCCATTTGTGGGTGTCCAGTAATGCATATCTCTTCCCTCGAGGGCTATGTGTGAGGAGGCAGGTGCAGGTGGAGAGCATGTTGAAGTCTAAAGCTAGAACTCCACCAAGGCGTGGACTAGCGACTGGGCGTCTTCTAGCGACAGCCTAATTATCATTTCTGAAGGTATATGTGCATATGGTGAAATGGAGGGAAGGGGACGGCAATTATAGCAACGGGTGGGTTCTGGTTAAGCCGTGCTGGTGCGATTAAGCCAGGGAAACAGTCAGGGAAACAGCTCTCCATTGATTGTCTGCCAGTGGAGACCATTGAGTCTTTCATTACTGCGACTTGCCTGTTAATTAGAAATCAATCTCTTCCATTCTGCACCCCCCTCTTCCAGTACCATGTACAGACCCTCCTAACAAGCAGACATCCATAAACAAGAGCTATGACCAAAGATAGTGTTCTTTTACTCACTTGGCCATGGTGTGTCATTTCCATGCCAGAGCAGAGAATGGAGTGGAGAACAGAGCGCTGGGGCCGATACCTTTAAAGCTCCCCCGGCTGTTTTTCTGCTCTAAATAGAAACGGACAAACTTCTGCCTTGCTTTCAGAATGAGAGGCTTTGAAAGCTGAATCAAAGGCACTGTCAACATTGACAAAGGACTCAGAAGTACTCAGGAGATACTATTTTCCCCTGATGAATTGATGATTTCATCTTTCTTTGCCACACTCAGATGTAATAATGAAATCCCTCTACATATATACATGTGGTCGTATTTGGTACATACAGTATGTGGTCATATTTGGTACATGGATGATGTGTTAAAGACGTATAAGGATTTCAGAGTAATATATTTGCACTTACATTTGATAGGGCATTTCTTGGAGTATAATATTAACTAAGGCTACTGTTACAGATGTAATAATGAAATCCCTCTACATATAGTTTACATGTGGTCATATTTGGTACATGGATGATGGGTCAAAAACGTATAAGGTATCAACACAAAGGGAGGATAGAGGAGAGAGAGGATATGTTAAGGAGTGCTGGCAGAGCAGGGATGTGACACTGAACCTGTGTAAAGCTGCAGCTCTATTATTCATATTAAAGCCATTACAACTGTGATAGCAGGACCGTGTGGGGACTGCTGTCAACCTCGGGCAGCTGCAGCCAGGGCTGCTTGAAGTTACCACCATGTGTGTGTGCATTAGGACTTGTTGAAACCAATCGTCTGCTTGTAAGGGTGACTATTTTGTATCGCCTATTGCTGTGAAGCACTCTGACTCACCCATGCCTGTGAAGTGCTACAGAAAGAATACGGTTACTTCACTTACTTGTACAGCAGAGAGTATTCACATGCACAGACTACTACTAAATCTAGTTTAGTGTGATAATCTTGTTTTTAGATTTAAAATCTAGTTGGACTTGTTTCTAATATAAATGGCTTATCTAGTGACTTAATTTAAGTATATGTGCACTAAGTTTAAGATAATATAAAGTGAATTTCACTTACTGCACTGGCAGCCAGTTTTGCTTGTATTAAACATTAGTCAGCTCATAGCTAATATATTTGCACTTATATTTGGTAGGGCATTTCTTGCAATATTAACTAAGGCTACTGTTCATAAATGAATGAATGAATGGTACTGTATGTGGATGGACTATAGCTGACACTCCTACATGTGGCACATTTCTTTGTATTTCTTCCCTTACTGATCTCCTAGCCTACACTGATCGCTGCCTCTCCTACTGCGTTTACAACTTTTGTATTGCTCTGATCATGCTACATTTGTTTATGGTGGTCGCTAGAAGTCACAGCTTGATTATGCAAATAAAATAGTTAGTAGTTTGGGAAATGCACCGTTCTCTTTGAAAATGACTGGAGTGATTGGAGTTAACGCTAACTGAGTTAACGATGCCACATTGCGTTGCATTTTGCTCATCTCCAACACGTCTAACAGTTCAATAGAAGTCCAGGATGATAGGCTAATAAAAACTGCAGTTTGAAGTGCCATGCTTGTGAGAATGGTCAATATCAGGGCAGGTGCAGCTCTAACTTATTCTCTTTTATCTCAAAAGCTTCAGTCAGCCTGGAATGTGCATGGTCTTGATTACCAACATGGACATGACCTAACAACCACAGAACATATTTATTTTCATATTTTTTCTGTAATTTCAAAAATATTTGACTTTTCTATTAATTATTTATGGTACGCATCTTTGCTCATCTACTAGCTCAGAGGCATTATGCCTCACTATCACAAATCACCTCACTATCCAGAAAGTGGAAGAATAACTGGAACCGCTCCAGGTATTTGAACTTCAGTAGACTGAGCCTTAGTAACGAACAACACTGAAACAACACTGGATCAATTCTTGAGTTTGAAGATCACTTTCTGATCTGTTCTATGCCACTGCCTACCCTAGGAAATGCTGTAGGGACACTTACTGAAGGGACACACATTATAGCAAACATTATATGTTCATTGTCACTGTTGTGATTACTGATATGCAGGTAGACATAATTCCTGCCATCTGTTAAGGATTTAAAGGCAGGGGAGCCAGGGCTGTGTAGAAGTATCATATTCACACAGAACGGTAAGCTAGACAAATGAATGGAGAAACTTGTGAATTTGACAACATGTTTATTAGCATTCAATTAGCTTGCAGTAGCTGACTATACCTTTTAAGTGTTTGGCAATAACAGTCTGAATTAGTCTTACTGTAGGCTACTGGATCAAGGTGTGTAAATTACATTTAGATGCTAATGTTATGTAAGCAGCCCTTGCCTCATACAGTCCATAATGCACTGTGTAATCAGTTTTTTTTCTTTCATAATTCTAGCAATATTTGGCCCTGTGGGTGTAAAGATATATTTAGATATACTGAGACAATGCCGGCAGAAGTCCAATCAGTATCACTTGAAGGGAGAGTGGGTGGAGTCAGACTCCATTTTTACTTGGGTTCAGATTACAGTAGTACACCTTTAACATCATATGTTTTCTGACCTAAGCCTGACAAGTTCACAACTCGTTGGCTCTAGGTGGTTGCTATTCAGGGTGCAGGACAAACAGCTGTCCACTGGAGACCAGAGGGAGAGAGGGGCGTTGAGGTCATAAAGACTGAGGTTCAGGACTTGTTACTCATTACTTACCTCCTGTTAGCTGTCAGGACAGCTCCCATGGAGCAGGTGTGATGTGTGAGCTAACATGGGGTATAGCGATGAGACTGGGAGAGCCAGGTATCAGGTCATACAGTGCGCCCGGGCAAACTGCTCAATTTTTCTGGTTTCCATTAAATGCCATGGCTTTCTAGGTGGATATAGGGTTAACTCATTTGCTGCTGATACGGGTCACATTCTTTGTCTTATGTTTTGTAATGTGCAAATTAGCAGGTCTAATTTGTTTCCCTCCACACCGTGTGTGTGCGTGTGTGTGTGTGTGTGCGCGCGCGTGCGTGCGTGTGTGTGTGCGTGTGCGTGTGTACAAACTGTGTCTATAAATGCCAGCTTGGGTCGTGATCCAGACTTTAAGCCTGCCTTGGTTTTTAGGATTTTTTAGTGCGTTCCTTGCTTTCCCTTTCTGGTGAGCAGTGCTCTATGCAGTGAGGCTACCTATGTGCTCATGAGCGTACATGCTGTTTGCTCACAATGACATCAGCCACTGTCATTAAGGCCTCACCAAGTCCACACATGGACGGTAAAGCACGTTGGCCTTTGACAGTGAAAGGATGTCCTTTAAGGCGGGAGAGAGGCAGAGAGAACAGGCTGTGTTGTCTGGATGGAGCAAACAGTCTAATGAACACATGGTGTGGATCAGCAGAGCTTACGCTCTCCTTCCATCATAATAATCCCGACATTACTGGAAAATTCCATGCTACACACTAAAGTTATTTTTCTCTAGATGTACTTATTTTCCCTCTGTATCTTTTAATGCAGTATTTTCATTAATAAAGACCACGTCTACATCAGAGCACTGTAGCTCACAGAACTAATAGTTTGGGTCTTTTTCATCCAATGAGCCAATGAATAATGATTGATGTGTACTGAAAGCCGATCGCAGGTAGGGAGAGCAGGCTTCTTGCAGCTGGCAGAGCACGTTGTGTGGGAATGTTAGAAAGAAATAGACCGGTATGCCTGTGTGCTTTGTCGATATGGCACCTAAACAAGCATAACCTGACCCCAAAGGACCTACATATGTGTTATTAAACACAAATCATACATATATAGTACATATAGATAAATACAGCACAAATGACAGAAACATGCTCTCTCTCTCACACACACTTAACAAAACAACACAGTGTGTCTAATGAGAGCGGCACAGTGAAGTGTGATGTGAGGCAGATTACGTGTGAGGAACAGGACGACAGTGACAGAACTGTCTCTTCACGGCTGTTGCGGGGCTGGAGCCAAGTTTGAAAGGCAGGAAGCCATACAGCACTACGCCTTGATGTGGATCAAGCGATTTAACCGGGGAAAACCAAACGACGCCCTCTCTAAATGTCCTACCGGTTCAGTGTGGGCACCTGTTGTAAGAAGGCCAGTACACAGTATGCGACTGCTTGCTATTGGGGAAAGCAGCGGTACATCAGCGCACAGCCCATATGGGAAATGTATTGGAGATGTTTTTGGTTTGGCTGGTAGAAGCTCTGGAGCCTGTTGAGATGGCTGCGATGTAGGCTTTCACAGCAGCAGATGGCGATGCCAGCAGGCCAGGTTGGTGCCAGAAGGTTACGCAATGGAAGGATGCCTGCAAGACCTGCTGTATCGCTCCATGACATATATATGTGCTGAAACACTCTCGCTCCACGCAGCCTGCCCAGTGTGGTGGGGAACATGGGGATACTTTGTCGATTTGATGTTTGTCTTGCCCTTCTACAACTTACACTCATCCCCTCTTCCCCCCTGTATTTAAGGAAATGAAACAGCCCAAGCACGTTGGCACCATGCACAGGTGAATGACAGCTTGAACCATTTCGGGAAGCTCTGGGGGAAAGCGGCACCCCGACACTAAAGCAGATGGAACGTGAGCTTCCCTGTGGCTTGAGCTTCATTTCCTGGTCCTCTCTGGGGCACGTGCATTGTGTCTGCCAGTGGGCTATAGGTCAGATGGTCAGCTGTCTTTAAACAGCCTGGTAGATCAGGAGAACCACCATTCATTTAAAACAAAAACAAATAAGTGTCCACATGGGTGTCCGTTCTGAATGAGCTTCTGGTTTGGGATTGTATTTGCAAGTGCTCTCTGTGACAGAAATGTCCTGCATTTTCCCTAGCGCTCATGTCAGGCTCTGAAGACACAGAGGTCTCAGTGTGTCTGAGACTCTAACGTTGCAGTTATGTCACACTACATAGAATGCTGTGGTTTCCACTACAGGAGCAGCAGCGCCTCGTGCAATGATATTACATCTCCTTGGCATATAGCCCTGCCCCTTGTGCAGCCATGCCTTTTGGAGGCACTGGAACACCTTGTTTCCAACTGCGGGTTGTTCCGGAGGGAAGAGAGAGGCTAGGATATGTGTAGTGTGGGTGTGGTGTGAACAGTGATGTTTTTACACACACAGAACAGAAAGATGCTGTTTAGTTATGTGCCAAGTGGAGCCACACTTTACTGCATGCAAACTATAGGCCATGTTCATGGCATAAATAAGGTCACCCCCCAGATATCCTGCAGGCTTGTCCAGGTGCAGCCTGGAGAGCTGAAGTAATGCCTTGCTAACTGTGGTTAACTGTGGTTAAATTTAAGCCATTGTTACATAATTGTTCACATAAACATAATTTCTTTAAGCAGTATATATACTTTAATAGATATTGTATATCATTTGTGGCATCTGAAGGATGCATTACCAACACTTTTCAGTAAGACCAGAGGGCCTTGTTACTCAATCGATTGTTATCTAACATACAGGGTAGTATTCAGATCTACCGGCTGGCTTATCAGAACAGTTTTTTTAATGATGAACGGATTTGATGAATCTTTGACACTTACATTTAAATAATCTAAGGTTAACTTAATCCAAAACTGAATCACTATGGCAAGAATACAGTTTAAACAGTTTCATCTATTTCACCTTCATTCATTACTGAGATACTTGATGCCTGCGGACAAAAAAAGCAAACACAGGATCACAATTTGGCAAACATACAGTGTACAATGAGATTTGTGTTGTGCATGCATTTATTAGAAGAGGAACATTTGTACAGAGAGGATGTTCGTACTGTACTATACAGTATGTTGTATATGTATGCACCTGGACATCAAGTGCATGAGTTTACCTCTTTGTGATTAGTGTGTGCGTGTGTGTGTGTGCGTAATAAGACTGGTGTGTAGGCTTCAATAAGACTCCTGATCTGAGCTACAGTAGAGTCTGTGTGTGCCCTCACCTTGTACGGTGCCTTATCAATACTCCTGTTGGGGTTAGAGGGACCAGGGCTCTGTGACCATCAATAGTTGAACAGCATTGCAGCTGTGTGGATCTATAATGAGGCATACCACATCACACGATTAATATTGCATGTGGGCTTAGGGCATGGGGATTTGCTCCACGTTACTGACGGACAGTGTAAAGGTGCGTTTGCACACCATCCCTGTCGAGTGAAAACCTTGTAACTCCGAGGTTAATAATTCATCAAGATTTGGGAAATTGGTTCAAAGAGACTATGTCTTTCCATAATTAAATTATGAAGCGTGTTTGTACATACAGTAGAGTGCATGGGTAGATATGTACAGTATGTAGGTACTTTCTTGATACCCAAGGGGAACTGAAGATATCACTGTGGCAACATAGAACAGAGTTCTATGTTCAGAGAGTTTTGATTATGAATGTCCACACTCCTCTGCCCCTCATCTCCACGGCCCCTCCCCCGCCCCCCTTTTCCCCCGTCTCGCTGCTCTCACCCCCACCCCAGGCCAACTGAACTGTACTCGGGAACGGGGTGTGGAGAGGAATGTTAAGGGATAGCTTCAAAGACCCCCAGTCACTACAGGGATCTGTGTGTGTGTGTGTGTGTGTGTGTGTGTTTGTGTTATATGTATTTATGAGAGAGAGAGAGAGAGAGAGAGAGAGAGAGAGGGTGTGCATAAAAGACCCCCCCCTCCCCATCCACATAAACACACGTGTGCACGCATACACACGCCACATAGGTGATTGGACCTGATTTGATTGGCTCATCTGTCTGCTGTGTTCACGGGCAAGGGAGTGTTAGAGGCCTTTCTAAATTATTTACACCAGGCATCTGTATTGATCCTCACTCTCTCGCTCTCTCTCTCTCTCTCTCTCTCTCGCTCTCTCTTCCCACTGGCCTCTCTTCTTGGTGTTTCGTGACCTTGTGCCCTAACACACACACAAACATGCACGCACACACTCAAAAAGGTACCTCTAGGGAACAACAAATGCATTATTAAAATGGAGTAAATGAGTGAGAGAAAGCGCTATCAGCATACGGTATTGTGTGTGTGTGTGTGAACATGTATGTGCGTTTGTGTGTGCGCGTACGTGTGTGTGAGCGAGTGAGGGGAGATGGGTTGGACAGACAAAGGTAAGCAACAGATACAGTGAGATAGATGCAGGCATAGTGTTTGTATATGTGTGGTTGTGTGTGGGAGATAAATGCGCTGTGCAAGCTTTGAGATACAGGTGTGTGTGTGTGTGTGTGTGTGTGTGTGGAGATGAGTACAGCATGTAGTCCAGTTTAGTGCATTACACCCAGACCATTACTCTGTTAAACACTGTTTTGCATCTGAACCCTACATCACACATAAACGATGTTTCCCTGCACCGTGGAATGGATTTGTTGAATAGATAATATATTCTCGGCAGCAGCCAGAGCACAATAGGCCAGCGTGTGCATTCGCAGTATAAATATGATAATTGCTTGTGTGAATGAGAGGGCTTTCTCCCCACACAGCGCATGGCTGGCATAGAGTTATAGAGGTGCACCACACAAACACACACTGAATACGATAACGACCCTGTTGCCATGCCGAATATATTCATCACAATGCAACGGCTCTGAATGCACACCGCCTGTGTGTACTCTGTGTGTGTGCGTGTGTGTGTTTGTGTGTGTGTGTTAGCTCATCATCACTACGTCAATCACTATGTCAATAGAAATTGCAAACGGATGGTCTACTGTATGTGGGCACACAATGTGTCACTTTCTTATTTAGATTTGTTTGTATAAAAGCGAGAGAGGAAAGAGGGAGGACCAGGCAAGGTTGCTGAGAGGAGGTAATGTCTGGATGTACAGTGGGAGTGGTAGAATGAATTATTGAGGCTCTGTTTATGGAGGATTACATATACACAGAGAGAAGGGGTGGGGTGGGGTGGGGTGGGGGTGGGGGGGTAGAGAGAGAGAGAGAGAGAGAGAGAGAGAGAGGCCCAAACTGGGCGCTTCACACAGGGCGTAGTGTATGCACAATACACACACACACGCGCACGCACACACACACACAAGAAAGAATAACAGGCACATAGACACACATTTACAGTATGAACACACAAGTATGCCTTGGGCTTGCCTTGTTAATGGAGTCATCCAGACAGACCTACAGTACAGGCAGTCAGACTCTGAGACAGCGGCCACAGAGGAGTCTGTCTGGCTTGCATTCTCACACCTAACAGACCCAGCCTGCCCCCGAGCCACACCAAGGCTACAAAAGCACCCAAAATAACCCAGAGTGCCTCTGCCCCTTCCCCCCACACCCAAAACAAGGGGGATTCCAGGGTCAGTCACACAAAACCACGCCTCCTCCAGCAACCCTTAACAAAATCTTGTGATTCTTCTCATTCGCAAGCCTCGATCTGGGAGTTCTCCTCCTCCCCTTTTGTGTTATACGATCTGTCTGGCTGGAAGCCGTCCAACGAGCGCTTCTCCTCCGGCGATGGAGCCATCTCTGTGGTCCTGTCACTCAGGGGCCTTTGTTTGAGTCGATATTCGGACTTGCTGTTACATTGCCGTAGAGCCAAATGATAGACTTCGGCTCCTGCGCTGCAATTCTTTCCGCATCAGGGTTACAGCAAATTATCTTATCAGTCTCCTCAAATTGGCTTGTCAATATGAGCAGGGTTGGATTAGAGTACTGTAATTTACTCAGGATGGATTAGATTACATTCTGGAGGTGTTCTGCTCGTGTGGTAGTGAGATAGTATCCAGTATTCATAATGTGAGGTAGTTTTCTACCTCACATTGCAGCTACAAGCCTTACTTATAGGGACTTTATATTTATATAGTATATTTAGTCAATGGTGGCTTGTATCTGAGTGTGTAATGTATGTGTGTTTGTGCCTTTGAACCGGTGACTGTGTGTGTTGGTTTTGCTCTGGGGACGGCATACAGTAGGTCGCCAGTGACTGTGTCGCCATAGCATCTGTTTCCACATCTGGTGCCCATTCAGCCATCCTCAGCATTAGCTCTCACCTGCATCCCACTGCATGGACAACACCTCGTTAGCACCTGGGAGTTCAGCCCATTAGCAGCTCACAGTGTTAGAGGCTAACATGTGAGCTACCAGCTAATCATCTGCGATCACATAATAGTGAGTGCCACTATTAAGTCTAGAGCAGGTGTGAGCAATCCTGGTCCTGGAGGGCCGGTGCCCTGCATGTTTTAGGTGTCTCCCTGCTCCAACACACCTGAGTCAAATTAATGGGTCCGTTAGCAGGCTTCCAACGAACCATTCATATGAATCAGGTGTGTTGGAGCAGGGAGACACCTAAAACATGCAGGGGACCGGCCGTCCAGGACCAGGATTGCCCACCCCTGGTCTAGAGGATCACTATTATCACACTATTGGTTGTGCAGATATATTTATTCCACACAACCTGGTTTGAGCAGTTTGCAATTGTAGCGAATCACCTACGGAGGGGAGCAGGGTACAGTCGGACTCTTTTGTTGAGGATCACATCATAATGTGAATCCTCTGTGAATGCATGTGTCCCTGAGTGTGGGTTGCAACATGGTTTTAAGGTTTAATTAATGTGTGTTTTTTTTAGGTCATTTGTTATTCTTCATTTATTGCATTTGTCAGATAATCGTTAATTGCCAATTATAAACTGGTTTGGAAAAGCACTCGTATTGACGACACTAAAACATGAATTGTTCTCTCTTGCGTCCTCAGTGACCATATCCACCAGTACATCTTTTGATGGTTTGCTGGTGACAGGCCTGTATACCTCAACACCAGTGCAGGCTGCCCCCATCCCTGCACCTGCAGCCTTTGGCTTCGGTAAGTCTCGAGACAAATTTTCAAATATTACGTAGTGCCTATAATATACTGTACATTTGTATATCAACCCTCTCCCATAGACCAACTAGTAATGTACATTATATGGTCACGTCATATTCTGCACTCAAATATATCCCAACCAGGAGTTAGAGAATGTTTTTTCAATGGGAAAAAAAATATATAAAAATTGTCCAGAATTCTCCTTTAGCAATGACCACATAAACTGTTGCGATGTTTATGCACCAGTTTATGAAAACTGAAATTCAATTAAATGCATGGTTTTAACACCACAATAACGCTACGACTACGAATATATTAGTGTGAAGTACCCATTTTACCCATTTACCATTTACAATGAAGTAAAGTATATAAAGTTTGAGCTTGTCTGGACCCAGTGATCCGATCCATTTTCACCAAGCATTGCATCATTAGTCCACCACTGATGTGACAGGCCATGATGAATGAGGAATGGGTTTGATATGGCCGAAGCTCTGGCCAGAAGGACAGACACTGTGTAAAGTTATATGGAAAAATGGAGAGCTGCAGACGAGATGAGAAAGAACACTAGAAACCACAGAGGAAACGTTTACAAGCCAAGAACAGACAGTAGTCGAGTCAAGTCCAAAACCAAACTCACATTTGGTAAAAAGTAAAGTCAACCATCAGGCACATCCAAATCCAAGGGTCTAAATGTAGGCTACTTAGGCCAGGCCACAGACCTTATTATGGAGTGTATTTTTGTTTTATTATGGGTTAACTGCATAAAGTATTCACGTTTTACAGTGGGGAGATGATATCAATGGTTACTGGTTTATAGATATAAGAGATGTGGCCATCAAGTTATTTGGATTTTTATTTGGTGTAACGCTGTGTGGTGGTGAGGTGAGTGCAAAGGAGCGAGAAACAACACAGGTGCAGGAAAAGCGACGAGTCCCACGGCTCGTCCTTTAATCGAACTGAACACAACTCAAACAGCGAATGCAAACTCAAAAACTAAACTCAAACAAAAGGCGTATACAGTCACGCAACACTTCTCATAAGAACAGAAAACATGAACAAAACGTGAACAGAACACAGGAACGTGAAACAACGTGACATGGACAATAACCCACACCCCCTCCCCGGAG
>JAOEGT010086642.1:0-14440 GCA_025447795.1 Speoplatyrhinus poulsoni | reverse complement strand
GCATTCGTGGTGTTGCTTCAATTTCCTCCACTGATTATCAGTTCAACGTGAAGAAACAAATGTTGAGGAATTATTTGTTTAAGACGGCAGAGAACGAGAGAGTTCGCTTTATAAGCAGCAGATTCAAATAAACGCCCCCGAGTCACTGATCAGGTAGGCATAACAGAATGTGGCTCAACATCATGGCATCATTCATCAACATCATTTCTATGTCAGTGATTGTTTACAGAAATACAGATTATTAAGCTTATCTTATTAAAATAAAATATTTTTACTTGACATGGTAACAGCCATTCGTGTTAATTGCTATAGCTCATTTATGCATTAGGATATAGAGCAATTAAACGTTGGTGTCATTAGCTAATGAGTAATGTTCTATCATCACATTTAAGTTCATTACGCAATGAATATTAAACTAAAGCTAGACTTAAAAAGTGAAAACAATATGAATAAAAAATTACTTAAAATAATAATAGAGAATGAAATTGCAATATTTCTCACAATAATCGCAATTTGATATTTTCCCAAAATCATTCAGCCCTAGTGAGGAGGTCTAGTGAGGAGGTCTCAATTGTCGACAAATATACTGTAAATATCTAGAAACTAGATGTGTTTGATTCACAACTTAAATTTGATGTAAACACAGAGTCAATTGTCAAGCGAGGACAACCAAGAATTCACCTAATGAGGAAACTGAACTCTTTTGGTGTAATTTTTATTTTATTTAGTTTATCAACATTTTATTTAAAGTATTCCAAATTCCTCTTTCATATGCTGGTTTAGAGAGTCGTGATTGTGATCATGCTATTCCACATAATTTATGTGGTATTTTCCCCTAAGCTTGTCAACTACATTGCATTGAGAAGTCAAGGAACTGTGTCAACAAGTGAAAAGGAGTATGAAATTACTCTTTAAATGCCGATAGTATTTCTGAATCTGACGTCGAGCTCAAATCAAAACAGCATCGCTCCACGATCCTCCGCGGCGCCGTCTCACAAGTCGAAATGCATTGTGAAGCAAAAGGTACGATGGCTTTGTTGACATAAGCCGTGTTCACCACTTTGTTTGTATTCCTATTTACAGAGCTGTGTAGAAGTACCAGATTGTTTTTTCAACGGTAAAATAGCTAAATGTGATATTTTAAATTGATAATTTAAATATCTATAAATTATCAATTATCATCATACATATGGGAAAAGCCAACACACCGCCGCTAATGTGGCGTCACAGGGACAGTAAAGAATGTGCAATATTAAGAAACTAATCCCAAAGTAACTGGTAATACAACAGGCCCCGGAAAGTTTCCCATGGTTTATGTCGCAGTAATCTGCCACAACAGGCTCAATAACATGTTTTGCATAACAAGTATCAGCGCACCAACACCGCAGCCTGAAGCAAACATACATACATACATGAATAAAACAAAAGCACATAACCACCTCTGACTTGACACAGCATCCTCTGTTAATAACCTTTCCACCAGTTATGGTGAGCTTATTAGGAGTGGGGGTACTGTAGGAATTAAATGTAAACAGCTTGCAAAACACACCAACATTCTCTGGGCATTAACCTAACTGCGCTCTAGCGTCACAGCCAGTGTTCTTTTCTAAACAGCTCCGGGGCAGTTTCAGCAGCTCCTCCTCTGTACAACACGAGATCCATCTGGAACAGTTGAGGCCACACACTCCCGGCCTCTTGCGCTGCTAGCATTTTGCCAACCACAACACGCAGATAATGGAGAACATCTAAATAACTGTTGCGGAGGAGATCGGACCAGATCCAAACTGATCGCAGTTCATCTGCAGCTCTGCTACGGCAAATGTGTCTTTCCTGCTAAGATTTTTATCTCTAAAGATTAATATTTAATTAACACATATATATGGTTTCTGTTTTTCAGTATTGAAATGAATGCAGTTGATAACTGGAGCTATCCCTCTTTGTGGGAATGTGAAACTGTTGCATTGTGGGAGGGCACAAGCTCACATTCCCACTTTAATTTCTCCAAACTCCTAATGGGCTAAATGTGTTATTATTTTATTTTACATTGAGCTTTCGTACCTACATGACACGTTCAAGATGTTATTCACGTGTGGACGTCCGTGAGCTCCTGTGAAGCAATAGCTTCAGAGAGGCTGTGTAAATACACGGTCCTGGTGCATCTGCGCCACACGAAGACAGACTGTCCGACACATAGCGACAACATCCCAGCAAAGTAGGTCACCCGCCGACCTTCAATAAAAAGCGTTTTGCAGCAAGGAAGAGCGAGTGAAGGAGTCCAAGGGGCGGAGTGGACGCCATCGACAGTGTCTCCTTTCATTTATAAATAAATGGACAATCCCTCCGTGAGGTCAGCCATAGCAGGTTTGAAGTGCTGTGTTGGCTTTGGCGTCGCCATCTTTGCTGTACCAGACTCTCCCAGCCTTCTTGAATTAAGATGAATGTATAGCTTAACATGTTTTCAACTGACGAGTTATGTAACCATTCACCCCCCCACACGGTTGTCATTGGAAACTAGGTAAAACAGGGAAACTAGCTATAGGGACCAAAACTGTTTTTGAACCAGGCTGTAAACATCCTGTCAAGATGGACATTTCAACATGGGGGGGTCTATTTGACTCCCTTTTGGAGCCAGCCTCAAGTGGCCAACCGAGGAACTGCAGATGTTGGCGTTCCGCGTTCGATTAATTTATCAGCACTGGAGGTTCCCGCCTGATGGACACAGGCACTGGGCCTTCACCTGAGCAAGGACACCAAAACATATCAGCAGCAGCAACTGACACCAGCACACTGCTAAGGCACCCATGCCATTACAACGAGCCACAGCTCTACGCCACGCAGGGACGGTGTTTCGTAGGCAAAGCCAACTGAGACTGGCTTTAGAAGAGACTCGAGTACAGTCACATTGACCAAGCCGGCCACAGACTCATCATAGGATGAGTGCACTTACGTTTCCACAGAAACTTTACCAATACATGTAGTAATGATCCTGCCAGCAGTATGCTGGAAAACATGAGAAAAGCTTTATCTACCAAAACATTGCAACTTCCCATGACGTTTTTCAAAACAATTCCCCAGCAAGTTAAAATTAAATATATTATAAAACATGAAAACCCTAGTACAAAATGGGACCTTATTAAAATATAGTAACCCGGTTTAAAAAAAAAAAAAAAAAAAAAAAAAAACAATACTGTTGAAAGTGGGATTTTGCATTCCCAGAAGGCTCTGAAATAGAGACTCCAGTGTGATGTTTGTATTTCAGAAGGTTAATGAATACATCACGAGCCATGAGGCCAATAATAGTCATGTCGAGGAGTACCAACTGAAAATCTATACCATACATGACAGGGCATGTCTTAAGAGATTGTCTGCTTTGTTGAAAATAATTAACTATCAAGAGTCAAAGTGAAAATATAATCTAAACGTCAAATATATTCTATTGTTTGACGGTGTTTGACAAACTGTCAAACAGCAACTGACACCATTTGCTTGTTTGAGACACAATAGAAACAGTGTTGCTTAATTGACAGGATAATGCAGTGTGCCACACTGCGACACAAAAGCGGGACTCACATTTCCGCTGTTCAGGAGCCAAAAAATAAGTACGTCAATAAATAGAAAAGGCCAATACGCACGCAACTCCACCATCTTTGTAGTTCCAAAGTAATTTGACGGCGCACGCATTCCCCCTTCCCCCCCCCCCCCTCCTGACCCCCCAACCCAAACAACAACTGACTGACAACTACACGCTCCATTTGCTTCCACAGACACCCCGCATTAATTTAAGCATGTACAAACAACGGAAAAAGAAAATGTCTTTTACTTTCTGCCTGCAGAGCCTCAACTCAAACGTCGGTAGCCACTCGCCCCGTACTCCAAGGTGTTCAGAAGAACACCGCTACGTGCCGTCTTGCGTCAAGAAACAACAAAAACAACTTCAAGCGCTGCTGCCGTTGTCAAGCAAGGCTGCAAAAGGCTGGTCTGTCCTCTAGCGCAGATTCCACTGCACCACCACCAACACAACACCGGCCGGCGCGAACTGCTGTGTCACGAGCAACAGTCTGCATTGACACGCGGCTCGCTGCATTTGCACCTCACGAACAGAGGGAAGGAGGGGTGTGTGTGTGTGTGTGTGTGTGTGTGTGTGTGTGTGTGGGGGGGTCGTCTGGGACCTGCCGCTGAGACGAGGGCATGCTCAAACACGCAGTGTAACGTGACGAGAGTCGCCCGACCGTACTTGTTCGGTGGTCGTTTTACCTAGAGCGTACGCGTTACTTACAGTACAGTATACACACACACACACATGCACACCTCCCCCACTAAAAGGAGCATCGGAGTTACAGAATGGGCAGAGCAGGCGCACAGTCTAGCAGACAACCCAACTCACCTTCACCCCAGAACACCTCTCCACGTCAGTGACAGGTGGGAGCGTGACGAGGGGGTGACTGAGGGGGATTGAGGTGGGACAGCAGGGATGTAAAAATTAACGACAAGACACGCCGATAATAATAATATAATAATTTAAGAAAGGGATGGATGTGTTTAATGAGAAATGAGTCGGGCTCGACTGGAGCAAGTGCGAGTGAGAAAAATAAGGATGAGATGCAGACAGAGGAGGAGAGAAGCTCAGTGGTAGCAATCAGCAGGTTGTGTTAGAGAGAGAGAGAGAGAGAGAGAGAGAGAGAGAGAGAGAGAGAGAGAGAGAGAGAGAGACCAGTCTAGACCGGTGCTAAAAATGAAAAGCCTAGCTGCATCTAAACAACACAGAACCACACCGGCCAATGAGAACCGTCGGAAAAGCAGGGGTCTCCCCGCTGATTGGCTCGCTGTCTTGTGGGAGGACGAACTGGTGGGAGGAGAGGTAGCCAATGGAAGTGAGGGACGCGGTCAGGAGCTACTGAGAGGGGGTGGAGGGTAGGGAAGGTGCATTGCATAGCCAGAACAGGCATTCAGATGGATCAAGGGCACTCACAATAACTGCTCACATCTTGTGGCATCCGTCACAACACTGCATTGTTAAACATCATAAGTTGCCTGGGGTTACACAGCAAAGCCTCTGTTAAGACAGCGGTAATGCAGACACCCGTTTAACGGCAGAAGCTGAGAGAGTGAGTCATATTGCTCAATGCGCGTAAAGAGGATTCGGGCATCCTCGCGTGCTCGTCTTGGTGACGTTGCCACGTACACAATTCAGAGTCTGATACTAGACCACGTACACGGCTATTGTTAAATATGTAGCTTAGGATATATGCTCACTGAAGACAAAGTTTTAGCAGATCTTCAGTGGGCAAGATGTTTAAAAACTCTATTCAGATGTCAGAGTGCGCACCGTAATGTCCCTTTGTTTACACACTGCGTTTTTCTTCGCAGGCTTGAAAGCATTAAATTTCATTCGCATGTGGATGGAGAGAACATGTTAGGTTCACCCTCCAGCCAGTGCCATTGACCAGTGATACAGGCTTCTATCAGGAGTTGGTCCCCGGGCGCTGCACAGCGGCTGCCCTCTGCTCCCTGGAGGGATGGGTTAAATGCAGAGGATGAATTTCGCTACATGTATGTGACAATAAAAGCACCTTTACCTTTTTTAGAACAGTGCTGTATGGACAGGATTTTGTTTTCTTCAATAAAAAGGAAAATCCCCATTTAAAAATATATCCGTGTACGTGCGGCCTAGGCACGAGAAGACACCTCTCCTTCTGCCCGGTCTCTCTCAGGACAGGCAGCCACGACACAACCAGGAGGACAGAAGAGCAGAACCAGTTAGCGTGGCAGTCGTACATCATAGAACACCTGGAAGTCGAGCTATCCCAGGTGTGCAACTGTAAATGGGCCATCAGCACAACAGTGTGACCTTTCGTTCAGAGGGTTTTCATTATGTAGGTTACAAATCGTCCAGCAGGAGCTAAACACAAACGGACATAAGATGGTTCAAGAGTGACGTAGGCAGTTTAGTATCAGGTTAGATCAGTTTGGACCAGGTTAGGATCAGGTTAGATCGGTTTAGACCAGGTTAGATCGGTTTAGACTAAGTTAGGATCCCGTTAGATCGGTTTAGACCAGGTTAGGACTAGGGGTGCACGATATGAATAAAATGTGATATTGCGATATTGATCATAAAAATAGCAATAGATATTAATTTCAATATTTATAAACATAAGTAAAAGCATAAAGTTATGGGAAAATGCATCAAAATATATTCATAACATATCAAAACACATTTGGTCATATTGGACTGGTACAACAACAGTTCCAATTCCAAGCTACCGAGGAGGCATTCTTTAATTTGGCCACTGATGTGTCCTCTTCCATCTCTATTGTGTCATTAGCTTCCTCAGCCACACATCTTACTGTTCTGTCTAAATAAAACACAACTAAGCCACACAGCCAATGGACGCATCTCTCCACAAACCAAACTGAATATTGCACTTCCTGCAACATTTTCAATATGATATTGCGCAACGTGATATTGCGATAATGATACCATCCATCCATCTTCATCCGCTTATCCAGAGTCGGGTCGCGGTCGCAGTATCGATAACGATGCTGAGTCGATATATTGTGCACCCCTAGTTAGGACCACGTTAGGATCAGTTTTGCTCTGTCCCTTCTAGCCTTAAAAAAAATACAAAAAACACAGTGCACACACACACACACACACAACTCACGTCCATATGAAATCACAAGCAGCGGCAGAGGTTGCTGGTGCTGTTCAGGCCGTGCAACAATGCATTGCTCTCCAACACGTGTTGCTGGGGAAGAAATGAGGCTATAAACTATCAGTGCTGTGCAAAGGTCTGATCTTGTGCTGGTCGAGCTCCTGCGGCTTTTCCCACCGTTTCCTGCCCCCCCTCCCCCTCCCTCCCTCCCTCCCTCCCACCTCTCTCCCTGCGTCAACTGCACCTGCTGCCTCCAACCCTGCACGACACAGCAGGGGGCGCTGTCTGATAGAACCCTCACGCACACACACACACACACACAGAGTCAGCCTCTGCGGGCCAAAGCGGGGAGCCTCAAGAATGTCAACAACAGTGTACAGGACTGTAAAGAGCAATTCTTTCTCAGCGATGTCGGACCACCGGCGCGCGCACACGCACATCTCCTGGGACGTTCTGGACTCTTCTGCTCCTCTGTACTGCTACACCCAGGTCTACTCAGCCCATTAAGCAGCTAGACTTGAGTAGTCCTTCAGCACAGTGTGACACACACACACACACACACACACACACACACACACACACACACACACACACGGCAGTAAGTCATCTGATAGAGTTGTTAGCGTGTCGATCGATGCTTATTAATTTAGTGCTGCTTGCGTAAACTACAAGCATGGATTAATAGATAGGATCTGTGAGGATCTGTGAAAATCCTGTTCAACAATGTTCCTCACCTCAGTCTCTTTTAATAAATAAAACATTTAAGTATAAAAAGACAGGCCAAAACAATGGCCCCTGACCTCTGACCCCTGTCAGAAACAAAGTCCTGTCATGGCTGGCGTAGATGTTTGAGGCACTGATATTATGCAGTATGTTGTGTTACAAGCTAAAATTAAATGTGGGCAAATACAACAATGTGATACCGGTATAGAAAGTTTGCCATATACACTATGTTGCCAAAAGTATTGGAACACCCCTCCGAATCATTAAATTCAGTTCTGATCACATCCATGGCCACAGGTGTATAAAATCAAGCACCTAGGCATGCAGACTGCTTATATAAACATTTGTTAAAGAATGGGTCACACTCAGGAGCTCACTGAATTCAAGCGTGGTACTGTGATAGGTTGCCACCTGTGCAATTAAGTCCATTCGTGAAATATCCTCATTCCTAAATATTCCACTCAACTGTTAGTGGTATTATAACAAAATGGAAGCGATTGGGAACAACAGAAGCTCAGCCACGATGTGGTAGGCCTCATAAAATCACAGAGCGGGGTCAGCTGAAGCAAACAGTGCGCAGAAGTTGCCAACTTTCTGGAGTCAATATTTCAGAAAGGGGGGCTCTGAGCTTCTCTTCTGGGGCATACATTTCTTTTGGCGAGTTTTCAACGATCAACGGTCTACAACCTGTGGTCTGCAACCAGGGTCGGACTGGCTGGGAGAATCAGGGGATTTCCCAAACTGCCGGTCAATGTTACAACCGCATAGTAGCCTATGCGGCCCACAGTACAGAAAAGCACAAAACGAAATATAACGGGCATGCAGTTGAATCTGCAGTTCTCGCTTTGAACACGGCCTGAATAAAATGTAACAAATTTACTGGACCAATCCAAAATACAAAATAAGAGGTTCCCCGTCAATACTTGAACAGTGCACTTTACATAGCGGTTTATATAGCGGTTCTTTGGGTCGAGGGCAACCCAAAGAACTACATAAGTGCACCCGAGGAATATTGAGAGCTTTTACATTTAAGTTTCTTCTCCAAATAAAACAAGAGGGTGAGAAATGGGAGGTGAGAAAATAAGATACGAGCGCTCCAAGCTAATTGTTTAGACCACTGTCAACGCCAAGTTGGGGATACAGACAATCAACGCATTTGACAGTAGCCTCTGGTTTAACATTTAGAAAATGAAGGGAGACAGTAATCAGCCCACACTGTCAGCTCACTTAGCTGGACAAATAGCCCAATCTCTGAGGAGCTGTCGCTGAGGTCACTTTTGTGTCGTTTGTGGGAGGCGTATATTGCCAGTGACAACCAGGATGTAAAATGACAACAAACACAGGCTGACGTCCAGCAAAAAAAGAAACTTTTACGGCAAACATTTTTGTTTATTAATAGTAGGATCATGCCATAGGCCTACGTACTCTAGGCTACATTGGTTGACTATTCTGCGAGCCAGGCCTTCTCGTCAACATCTGTGTCTAACCTTACAAATGTCCTCCTAGAGGAATGATCAAAAACTCCCATAACCATACTCCTAAACCTTGTGGACAGCCGTCCCATAAGAGCTGAAGCTGTTACCGACGGTTAGTATTATCCAACATTAATGATCATTAAAACAGTGTTTGATCACCGGCGCTGAAAAACTCACGATAATAGCCTACCAGCATGACTGCGTCAAACATGAACCAGTTAGCAACCTGCTAGATGCAGCGTAACGTGGGTTTGTTTTGCGTCAACAAACACAAGGGGGAATGCAGTAAGTGGCAGTGCTCATTCGCACACCATAGAGCAAGCAGATCAGCGGACCCACAGACCGGCTTCTCTTCCTTCCCACGGAGGTTTCTGAAGGACGAAGGTGTTGTAAACATTTTTTTTTTTCTTTTCTTAAATTCAGCACATTTTACAATACCGCGAAAATACAGTTAACTGTGATAATTTTGGTCACTATAATCACGATATGAAATGTTCATAACGTTTCATTTCTAGTTGCAAAGGGTGGGCCAACTCCATATTAAACCCTACAGATTAAGAATGGAATGTCATTAACCTTCATGTGCATGTAAAGGCAGGCGTTCCAAAACTTTTGGCAATACAGTGTATAAATGCAGTTTTATTACTGTAAAGGGTAATAATAAACAGTGGACATGGCTGCATACTTCATGGCATTTTCCGAACTGGTTCCTGCAGGTTCAGGATTTGCAATAGTTTTGAGTTTTCATTCTAGCTCATCCAAAGTTTGTACAATGTGACTTGCATTGATTTCTTTTGAGGGAAGCACACATTCATTTTAAATGACCAATTCAAAAATGGGCCATTGTGAATAAGCCTTCACACCAGTTTAAGATGCGTCAAACACGCAAATTAAGATTCCTCCAGACCAAAACAGTCTGCGCTATGACAACAGTCAATCAATCTGCGCCCCCTGATACCCACCCACAGATGTTTTACTGTTGAGCAAGACTCGTTTAAGGTCAACTCGCTCTGGTTTCAGCAGAGACTGGGTGAGGGTTCGACTCTGCCCTCTCTTAAGTGGCAAAGGTGACCTAAGCAACACCGAACTGTGTGCTCAACCGTCTTCAGATGGACCAGCGCCGAGATGTTTGTTTGCATGAATGAAGCAGATTCTAAAAATGGACCACGAAGACACAACAGTTACTTCTGCTTTACCAGCAATTACGTTGCAGGAAGCAACAGACAGAAACAGAACTAGATAAACAACCACACGTACAAACACAAACACACACGAGGGAATTCATTATACTTCTATGTGCTTTTCTAAACTAGTTAGTTATCAATGGAGTAAATCCCACCAGAAACTTCTAGACAGGGCCTGCAAACCAAAAGCAAACAGACGTTGTTGACTAAAGCCTCCCCTCCCCCAAACACCCCCACCCCCCACTCCCAGACAAACCCATACAAAGCACCACACACTCACCCTACCAGCCACACAAAGCAACCACTGCTTGAAATACCCAGTATAGACAGGCAGAAACTATTAGTCATCCCTGAGAATAAGCCCTGTGTACCAGTGGTGCTGCGACTGACCAATGACAGATGAAGGCCTGAAGCAGACTAGAGTCCACAGTGTGTGGCCGTCTTCAGGAAGAAGAACAGTCCTCGCATCGCACAATTAACCAAAACAATTGGATTTGCCACCTACCAATTAGTGTGACTTTATGGGCGGTAGCAATCTGGGAATTCGTTCCGTTCTCCCCCCCACTTCTATTACAATGCAGCGGCCAGAATAAGTCAGTTCTCTCTCCCTTCCTCCCCCCCCCCAGTCAGCCAAGGTACCCAGGGGAGAGAAGACTCCTCTGCCGTGCCTGTGGTTGCTGCGCTTTCACGTCATAACTACTGTGGAGGAGACGAGGCTGTAATTGTAGAGATGAAATGTCTACTAGCCTCTCCCTCTCTCTACTTCTCATACTTGGGGGGGGGCCGACCTGATTAACGTGTGGGCTGGTATTCTTGAGTGTGGAAAGCAGGGGCAAATGCGGTTCAAGAACAACAAGTGTGTGATGTGTGAAGCCGTGGTACAAACCAGCATCTTGGTATGGTCCCGACAACTAAAAGCCAGAGTCCTGCACGGCTGCAGTTCTTTACAGAGTGTAGCCTGGCGTTGCTCCAATATCACCTCTATTGTCCACTTACAATATGTACACACACACATACATGCTAGTATGGCTTTGCGTTCTTGTTAGGTACTTGTAAAAACAGGGACGGAGGGGCAGAGCAAGAGCTGTAAACTGTGCGCTCCCGATCTAGCTAACGGAATTAGCGAGTTTCTTTGACTCTGCACGGGAGCGTGTAAACCTACACACGGTGCGCTGAACCAGTCAAGAGCTTCCAGGAAGCCTCGGCAAATTAGGCCTACCAGTCAGAGATTAACTCAGAAGATTACCTCCGGCCTCGAGACGAGTTACTGTAGGCGAGAGATTAAATACCTGCAAAAAGTGAAGGTTCGCATTAGCTGTGGCTAAGATAACCAAGCATTAGTTGTGGCTACAAACACATTAGCTGTGGCTACAAACAAAGATGAAGGCCTCATTGAGTGGCCACGATACAGGGAAGGGAATTTCGTGTGATTGCCACGACGGTGCATCAAGGGGGCTTGTACAGGCGACATTTATCAATTACCTGGCTGCCCAACATGTTCCTGGAGAGCTGGCTATTTTCTTGTTTCCTGCAGTTGGGCTTTGAGGTTTACTGTTCCAGGCCTTGGAGGTGAATGCAAAACCCTTGCTAGTTCAAATATCCACACGATCAACTCTACTACTGCAACGCGAGCCATTAAAAGATGGTGGAGAAGTGATACAGCTCAAATGAAATTAATACTCTCTAGAGTTTGAATGTATCTGGATTATGGGGGCTGGGGAATTTACCACGGCAAGCAGTCACAGCAGGGGATGACTTGTATGTTATCTTCGCTGCAGGAAAGCTATTTGAGCAATGTCTATAAATGCCCAAACAATGTATCCGAAGACATACATACATGCATACATACGTACATACATACACACACACAGTATTGAAATAAATGCTTTTTCTCCAACTATAAACAGCAACTTTAAAATGCTTAAGGTTACACTTAATTCCATTCAAGCACAGTGTAATACACAAGTTCCAACAAAACAGAACACACAGTTAAATGTATAGAACAAACTGAAGAGCACAAAAAAATACTGCCCAAGCTTGCTATAACACTAAAGGGCGTTTCCTTAAAAATGGCACGTTTGCAAAGGGATAGGCGTGTCATATATTGTACTCGTGTGTCCTTGTTCCGTCGCAGCATGGCAACACTGAGAACTCATTTTGACAGGTGGCCTTCCAGAGACTAAGAGAGGGGGTGGGGGTGTCACGGAGCAAGTTCACTGGGGTCAGGTCTAATCCCTCTAGGCTAATCCTTTCCTACAAGCACCACCCTCCTCCCCCCAAAATCAATTTGAGTAAGAACATCAACTCTCCCCATTACCAACAGGGTACAATGGAGGCCAAATCAACTCATTACCGCTTCATTTTACAACACTGAGTGACATTGTTTTCCTTTTGTGGGCAGGGGGAACAAGATACCACTTTTATCAGGCAAGATCCCATAACAACAATCGTCACTATAGGTCCCCGATTAATGCATCGTCTCTCTTCTCTGCTGTCGAGATCCCTCCATATCGTTTTGAGTGCACAATTTAACGGCGGCATGTTTAAGCAAAGGAGTGTAGAATTGAACAGATAGGGTTCCACAGCACTTCTGCTTTCAAATATTGGAAGGAGGGGGGCAACTTTACACCCTTTATGTAAACCAGAACGACCCAGCGTTGCATGCAATCAACGGGGAGGTCCGTGGATTTCACTACAATATCGCCCATTATTTCTCTCTGGGGGTGTTAATGTGTATTTGGAGTATATGACATTAATTCCCAAGTACCTACGATCTATCTGCAGCAAACTGTTAAATGTACTTTGTATCAGGGCCATGCGTGGTAGATTTAGCTGTCTGGTTGTCTGCCTACGTCAGCCTCCACAGCAAAATGCCGTTGGTGAAACGCCAATTTAAGAGTCTAGAAGCATTCCATTGAAATGCACAACAACCACAGATTACAACGCTCCATCTTTGGACAATTATAAAATCTTTGGTTTAAGCGTGCAACGTCTACACAGGCACCTCTCAGTTACGCCCGTCTGAGCTGGCCAGAAAGAGTGTTCACCTTGGAACGTGGCTAAGATCGCTTGGTGCATGTAAATGTAAATCCCATTTGGATGGATCTTGAAGTTTGTCTTGACTTGAGCCTCTTTGCCAAAGTGGCGGGGTGAGTTTGTAGAGGGAGAGAGAAAGGAGTGCTTGAGTGGTCGTAATGTGTTAAAGACTTAAAGATGTCATCACTTGGTCAGAGCACACATCACTGGGTATTTTAGGATCATCACATTCACAAACGCTGACGTTCATTTGATCATTTACTGATGAAGAAAAGAGTGTGATGATCATTGTGATGATTTCCACAAAAGGCAGAAACACCTCAAAGTAATGGTTCCACTACTTCTTCAACCAGAGTGACACAAGCCGGACCTCGAGGTCAAGTTGTCCTCAACCACACTGCTCAGCTATGGTCTGGCCTGTCTCCACGACAACCCAAGCCCTGTCCTGGTTGTCCCCTTGCCATCGCACATGGAAAGTATTGGGATCCAACATAGAGGTGTCACATATCCGTCACTCGCTCCCCGCTGCCAGAGCAGTTAAGAAATGGCAGGGCCAGAAATACCCGTGTCACATGAGGCCGCCCGGCGACCGACTAGCCAGCCAGCTGCCACCCAGCCGGTCGTGCTCGCCCTTACATGGCAGTGGCACGCCACCTCCGTCCCAACGGAACAACCACAGATAAGCACGCCCTGACGCGGCGTACGCCCTGACGCGGCGTACTCTGAGTAGTCAAGGACCCTCAAACGCTCCCTACATAATCAAGGTGTTCCTTCCAAGACTATACAACCTACATAGCTACAACCTACGACTACATAGCCAGGTCTAGGCCAGTGTTTCCTTGGGTCTCCCCTTCCCTACATGTTTTAGATGACCCCTGATTCAAATGAATGGGTCATTATCAGGGCTTTTGCAGAGGTTGATGATGACACATTCATTTGAATCAGGTGTGTTAAAGCAGGCAGACATTTAACCCCATTTGTTTCAATGTCTTGACTAACTTTCAAACTCTCCTGAGTTCAAAAATATATATACACAATAGGAATTGAACTAGTTGCATTTTATTTATCTATGTGTACGCGCTCTTATTTATAAGTGATTTCTTTTTTTTATCTGAATGAAAAGGCAGAAGGAAGACTCAGCACACAACATACAACCGCGCTAGTGGCAAACACACACACACACCATCGTTTACTCCATGTCAGTCTTTTCGTCTGAAGCAAGCACGCAGTATGGCGCCAAATGTCCTCCAGTGGTGAATGATGGAATTTAATTTACCTAGCTTCTGAACTTATAAAGCAGGGGTAGGGAACCCTGGTCCTGGAGAGCCGCAGCCCTGCATGTTTTAGATGTCTCCCTGCTCCAACACAC
>JAOEGT010086631.1:0-14440 GCA_025447795.1 Speoplatyrhinus poulsoni | reverse complement strand
GAGAGCAACATCATTGAATGTGATTCCTCTGCCTTCATTTAGTTGTGATGCTGCGCCACGACAGAATGACACCACACCAGAAGAAACTGGCTGGTGGCTACCTATTTCTATCAAACATACCAGGTAGTTTCAGTAAACTTTCAGTACAAGTGTGAACTGGCATTCTAGCACTGGCACGCAACAGTGTGCGAGTGACGTGCGCAGTAGCCTACAGAAGTTCTGCAGGCTGCAGCGCAAAATAATTCACTTCAATCACTTCAGGAGTGCATGACAGACTGCTATAACCAACTAGTTATGCTAGCAGGCTAGTATTTACCTTAAAGCTACATCATTTAGTTAATATATTGCTGTAGCACATATTACAATGATGGGGTCTTCCAGCACGCCTATCGCAGCCAGGCACAGCGATGAAGTGTCAGGTAACTAATTTACTTAACATCAAATCAGCCTGAATTATATTATTGTCTTTGGTTTGCTAACTTTAATAGCCCAACAGTAGGCCTACGTTCACATCAGGTTGTCACCTTACCTCAGTAGGCACAACATTCTTGGCAGCAGCCACTTGTCGTTTTGCAGCTTCCCTCTCTTTAGCAGCCTTTACTTCAGCAGCTAGTCGCCGCTGCTCCTCCTAGTGGATGAAACGTCAAGCAAATGCATGAGCAGCCTGTGTGCACAAATTGGGTATGCATGCCCAAAATCAGGTAAGTAGAAAATGCAAGTAACATTTCTGGTGCTTACCATCTTCCTCTTTTCCTCAAGCTCCTTTCTTTTCTCCTCAAGCTCTCTTCTCTCCTTCTCTCTCGCAGCTTTTTCCAGTTCTCGTTGAAAAGCGATTGCCTTTTCTTTTTCAACACGCTCGCTGAAAAATAAGTACTGTTTACTTAACTTGACATGCTAGATAAATTGTCACAACTGTATCTGGGTGTAGAGTTGTGACACTGAAACTGTTAAAGGCATGTACAAAACAAAAAACACTTGGCAGTTGATTGAATAGGATTGGTTGATTGGACATTTTCGCTGTCAGAAAACCTAAACCACGCCCGTATAGCTATCAACACGATGCTGATTGTAGAGAGAGAGACACAGAGGATCATCATGAAAGCAATTTGGCGAGCCTCAGAAAAAGCGTATTATACAGTGGGTTCCAGTAGAGATTAGTAACTTTGTCTGAACGCTGCTTTGCCACTTTATTTTTTAATCACGATGCCTGCGAAACATTGTGATGCCTGTCAGCCATCGGCGATTGCATAGCCTAATCCAAACTACAGTGATGTTTGGTAGGATGACGTTACGTAGCCCATTTCATTGTGTTGCTAGATACATTTAATTCATTTTGCATTCTCAATAGATCATGAAAACATAATCGGTCAATGCTGTCACTGGCAAGTACTTGAGTGATTAAGTACTCATGCCTATCCCTAGTAGGGCTAGGCAAGCAAACTGAAACTGCGATTTGGAACAATGCAATTAGCAAATCGCAAGGCATGCGATTTATATGCGCATCTGACCAGTTTTTTTTTTTTGTTTGGTTTTGTATCGTCAATAGTTGTATTTGCATGCCGTCCTCGTTTGATGGTAATTCTAACTAATCAGCGCGGTGCTCCTCTAGGCCAGGGGTCTCCAACCTGCTCTCATCATTTCATTTGAATACAGAGCAGTTCATATTTTAATGCCATTTCATGTGGTAATGCTCCGTAACATATTTTACATTTGTTACATATATATTTAACTTAAATCTAGACTTGAAAATGTTTTGCAAATCAAATTGCAATATCTGTCAGAAAGAAAAAACAAATCGCAATTAAGACATTTTTCCAAAACTGTTCAGCCCTAAACCCTAGTATGGAATTATTTTTAAGGGTAAATCAAGCACTTAAATAAAGGTACTGTCAGCACATAAGGTGAACAACCTTTCAGCTGCAGCCTGTCTCTCCCTCTCCTGCTCTCTGTCCTGCTCCTTCTTCAGCTCCAGGGCACGACGGGCCTCAGCCATCTTGATGGCACGCTGCTGCTCCTCTTCTTCCACCTTCTTCTTAGCCAGGAGCTCCAGCTGCCGCTTCTCCTCCTCCTGTGGGACATGGCACATTGTCAACCATGGTCAGTTATCTGATCATCCCAATAGTCCACACACCGTCAGACAACGCATTTGAGTACTCAGATTCCTTTTTTGTTGAAACGATTAACAATTCATGTCATTGGTTAGATTTTTGTAATCCGTAACTACATTTGTCCCCAATTTGCCACACACACAAAAAATAATGCCCCATGCCTTCAGTTTCTTGGCTGCCATAGGCTACATAAGATGTATTCAATTCTACAGATATCAGTGGGCTACGGTCGTGATCAGAAACATTTTAGGGATTAACCTGATTATCGATATAAATTAGCATGTAGCCAGCAAGTTTGGCATTTTACACTACTGCACACAAACATGATGGCTAGTTTACCTGACAAAATGCATGGAAATCCAAATAGCATAATTATTCCATGTGTACAGTAATCAGACAGAGTCAATTAATATCGTACCACCATGAACATGTAAGATTAAATATGCTTTCCTTCCTTACATTTGTCTTTTGTTGATCACATTTAGCCCAAATCTTGCTAGCAACAAACTCCTTGAATATCCAGTCGTTAAGTTAACAACTTTCTATGGACATTCATACATCCTATCCATGACATTAAATCTAGGCTACTAAAGTAAGCTCTTGTAGCAGAATGGTATCTTAAATTATAGCGTGGAAGTGTTATTTTGGTCACATCATTAGCAACCAAAAGTCTGCACAGGTTCCACCTGTCAGATAAGATACCCTCAGTTTTGATTTAGCCAAATTTTAACTAAAATAATTACACTTTTTTCCATTTGAAAACCCAAATACATCTATTCTGTGTAAGGATGTGCTTTGAGCCCATGATTCAATCTTATCAAATAATCATTCATTAATAAAGCGCTGTAAACAGGATATGGAATTGTCTGTTATCAGACCATGGTACATAGACTAATAGACTATGCAATGACGAAAGATCAGATCAATACATTTGAATGTAAAATACAGTAAGATGGCTAGACATAAGTGCAATTTCTGTGGTAAAGAGTGAGGCTATTGTGTGGACTGATGGAAGAATTTGCAGCTCCAGATTAAGTCACCATTGCTCCTTATTTGTGCATCACAATTTGTTTTGTCTAGACTTTGTACAGTAGCTGTGCAGAATACTGTCTCCAATCAATTTGCAATTCACAAAAGAACAGTAGCTTAAGGTTTTAAGACTTTGGGCATGCCCAGAAGAAAGCAGCCAGGAAGTAAACCCCTTTAACCTGACATGCCAGATGGACTGTTAGTCACTAGTCCATCTGGGGAGCCGTGCATCAAAAAGTTTTTTAAAGGGCAAGCACTTTCAAGAAAATACTTTGCATTTGACTGGATGAGCCATATGGTCATTTTCGACGCTTACCTAAACCATGCCCGTATAGCTATCAATACAACGCTGATTGGTAAATTGCTACTCCGACACATTCGCAATGATTTCTACTGATTCTCACGCCAAAATTAAACTGAAGCTTGCGAGATCAGGATGGTTTCGCAAAGCTAAATCACATCTGCAATCTAATAAAGTTTTGATCAGTTTCTTCTGAATTTCTATTCCGATTTGAGGCGTTTATAGTGAAATTTCAGTCGGTTTGGAATGAAAATGCACATAGACGAATGTGTATTAATGCTTCAGGTATTTAATGCATGCCTCAGAACCACCAGTCACAACACACACAACCAATGACTTACTACTTGCTGAAGCTTCTTTCTTCTAGCCTCCTCCTCTTGCCGTTTCAAGGCCACTTTTTTCTTGGCCTTCTCCTCTGCCAATCGGTCAACACGCAGCTGTTCATAAACAAACACCATGTTGCTGTATGAAACTGATTCTAGTGTCATTGAAGAGCTTAGAATTCATTTGTGGTATCATTGCAAGCTTCTTCTAAAAAAAGTCACAAGGACAGTTTTTGGTTTGTTAGCACTTCAGTAAAATCCTATCAAAATGCAGGATGAGATATTGAACCTAATAGGGCTTTTCCACTGGCAAATATGTCCGAGTCGAGCCGTGCTGATTTGCGTTTCAATTACATGCAACCACGCCAAGTCATACCCAAGATGGGCCTGTTCTGGAGTGGGGCGAAATGGGCCGGCCCGCCTCCAAGTGAGCCACTGATGCTATTGGCTTAGTCATCATTTCATTAATGCAATCCTAGCGGGGCTGACAAAGTTTGTGTGACACACAATATTCAACATAGGCCATTTTTAGCGCTTCTCTTAATTAGGCTACCTTTTGTTTTCTTTTATTTGAAGCCCGATCGAGTAGCCTACTCGCAATGGAGTGTAGGCTAAACATGGCAAAACAACCAGGAACTCAAATGTGGAGAGTGAAGTTCAAGGCATAGAAAAACATTTATTTTAAGCAAATCTATTTATTACACAAAGTTATGCTTATGAACCTGTTTGTGTATTGGACAAGTTCGTTGGATAAGTTATACCTGTAGTGGTCGCCATTTTCTGCACTCTCTGCAATCTATTGCTTTGCTGTAGAATTGCCGACACACCCACGTTGGCAGCTCAATTGTGTATGAAATTTACCCAGACATATTACGCAATGTATTAATTTTCTTAGTCCAGGATCAATTTAATTCATCAATGTCTGATTATGTGTTTGTCGTATTTGACTATAGCCTATTATGTAGTCAAAGTTGCCAGTCATCCGTGGATGTTGTTACAATGGCAAGCAAAATATTGCCTGAAAACCCATGTTGACAAATCACTGCCACTGTTGGACAGTGCAATAATAAAAGGACACGTGCATTAAAGAGGGCACTACTTTTAAATGAGATTGACTCAACATAAGCTTGTTATCAGTTAAAGACGCGCCTTTAAACGGAAAGCCCGGTTGTAATGAAAATGCAACGTTTAACTGCACCGAGCCTGCTTGTGCAATGGAAAAGGGCCACAGGTATTGAGTAATTTAAAACCTTGTCATTCTGCTCGATCTTTTTCTTCTTCTCTTCGTCCTTCAATCCCTCCTTCACCCTGGCCTCCACCACACGTTTCAGCCTCTCATCCCTCTTCCTAACAAAAGGAAGACAGGGTCAGTTTGACCGCTCTCCCACTGGGGAGAATGCAACTCAAGTGCAAAAGTAGTGAAGCCACCTTTTCTGTTCCTCCTGCTTCCTTCTCTTGTCTTCCTCCATTTTCTTCATTCGTTCCTCCTCTTGTTCCTGCTTCTTTTTGAGTGCTTCCAGTTTCATGCGTTCTTTAGTCTGGGGGAGAATGCACAGTGTTATGGAGGTGTAAGTAGAGACCAGTGATGATAGGTGGTTAAAGCCAGGGTGTTATTTTAATGTGAAGAAGATGTTGTGAACTTAGTTGATGTGAAAATCCATTTCATGGTGTTCAGTTAATATCATTACTTTTTGGGCCAATGCTGTGGTCTGCATCAAAACTGCATTATTACCAACCCTGCATTCATGCGCACGACAAATGAGAGCAACAAGCTTGTTGCTTGATGGCCGTGTGGTTACCAGGATACCAAACTAAACAAGCAGGCTAGATAAGACTGCTATCTTAAAATATGTTCCCTCTCTTTTGAAAGATTATTATTTTATTTTTTTTCCCCACTTCATATACTTTTTGAACAGGAGTTTCCTCTTTGTTTAAAAAAAAAAAACCTTTGTCACGCTACCGTCACTCTCATTGGTAGTCGCCGTGTCGCGCCACACTGGATTGGCATAAAATAGACATCAAGTCTATTTTCATCCCGCCTAGCTGGCTTGCAGCAGCGACATTGTCACTTGTCATTCTGAATCGCAGACTCATTGAAAATGTATGGCAGGCGGTCGCTTTGTCGCCCTTGTTTGTCGTCCGTGTTAAGGCGGGGTAAGGCTTTTACAGCACTGCAATGGCTCTCTCTTCTGAGTTGGATTTTCACCTCAAACACATCTCTAACAGAATATGGGTGATGTTAAGGAAACCAGAAAGGTTCAAAAGGGACTAATATTCAAACACCACACCAAGCCTTAGTGACACATGAAATCAGTGAGCTTCAAATCTAAACATGTGGGTCAAGTAAATCATTCAGTTGAGGACAAGACATGTAGTTAGGCCGTCTAACCCAATATGTACATGAAAAACCCACATGAAACGGTGCTGTAACGTTACACTTACCACTACACTACATTTTGAGTCCTTAGAAAATGAAAAAGAAGAATGAAAATTAGAACAATAGTGTACGACTGAACAAGTCTGTCACAACTTAACAGAATATGTGCGTAGACCTGTCACGATAATAACTATGTAAACTGTACGATATGGCCTCTAACATTTTTGCTGACTTCGATATTGCCCATTTTGTTGAAATGCGTGTTGTTACATAAAAATAGTTAGTTAAATTTAAAAAATAATAAAGTTAAATTTTAAAAAGTGGGTTAACACCACAAGATGCAGAGCAACAGGAAGTAAAATATACAGAGCGCGAGTCACCGGCAAATGAGAGAGGCTGTATGGCTGCAAAAGTAAAGCAATCTCCTTTTAATTACACTAATATGTTGTTGTTGTTAACGCAGGTTTTATTACACTGGTATTGCAGGATAGGCAATGAACCTTTCGCAAGAATTTGATTGACAGGAAATCTGACCGAAATCAGACGGCCGAAATGTTGCTATGCGCAGCAGTTGTCGGATACAAAAAAGCTGTCCAGGAAAACGGTACCGGTAAACCAAAGACTTTAGAATGTATAGATTTATCGATGTTACCCTTTTCTGGGTAAACTATGCTATGGATTTGGATATCAGCAAAATCATGAGACAGCTAAACACATTTGTTATAAGGGAATATAATTACTATACTGTAGCAGACTCAGGTAGGGTAAATAAATCAAGTCACAGCTCAATGCAATGGCCCAATCGGGACAGTGAGTTGGGGAAGTTTTACTGTCCCGAAGTTACGCTTTACTGGCCCCGAGCCATAGTTATTGTCTAGCCCGGCTATATATATTAATTCAATACTTACATAATTTAAATGACAGGGGAAACAGGGGGCTGTACATGTGACGTTCGCCTCTAAACTGCATCTAGGCTACTTCTAAACACTAGAACCCACACACATTCAGCACTGCTCTCTCCTTGATAGCAGCACACATGTCCCCAATGCCATCCTCCTTACATTCAGAAGTTTCTATGGTACACAATTTTAGATACAAAATAATGAGCCCCCCTCCCCAAACTAGTTTGATAAAGTAAACGCTCCTTTTAGAATAAGCAATAGACTGGATGGCATATATTGTTATAAGATTAGCCTATAGGTAAAACAAGAGTGTTGTTCAGTGTCAGATTCATTAAGCTTGTGCATTTAAATTAAAAACAGGAGCATTGCCTTTCTGTTGTCCAAAGTCGCCAGTCCCATCACGAACCATCATGTTTCCTTCTGTATCACGTAATGAGTGCAATAAATATTATTGGGAGAATTTTTGTTGAGAATCGTAATCTCAAAGAAATCACGATTCTCATTTTATCCAGAACCAAAAGTTGCTTACTTGTTGTGATTATCGGTGTCAGGTCTATATGTGCATCTCACCTTTAAATCAAGCTTCAGAGGAGTGGTGTGTTTAATGAAGGACTTCATGACAGTGGCGCGACCCATGGAACTTGGTGTCATCATCAACATCTGATTCTTCTGCACCGTGTGCAAGAAGGATTTTATGTGTGGCTTTACTACCTGTTCAAAAACAAGTGTTAGTTTGAACTACATGGACATGCAGCTTCATTACTTCCCCCAGGGCCCTGCGTGCATGATAGGTCAGGGAAGGAACAAGTAAGGGTTTGCCATGCGCCATATGTGTTTGTCCACCCCACACTCTCATGTATCTGCTCATGATGGTGCATTGATTGTGCTGCAGTATGAACATAATATGAGCCATGTTTTAGAACAGTAGATCTTGACATATGTATCACAATAATTCAGGCAAGCAACAAAGTTATGATTACAGGGAACATGGCAAGTAAAAATGATTCTTTGAAATTATTTCCTTTTACAATTTATTTACGGTGGGATGAAAACCCATATTAAAATACCTGTTTATTGATTGTCAGTAGACCCTTACTATTGCAGCGTCACTAAAGCTGTTCCTATTACATTGCATTTCTCAGGAGTTAGAAATAAATTGCATCCAATAGTTTGTCCAATATATTTTAGGCTAAATTTGGAGAGTTGGCTGTCTATTATTACTAGGCCTATTGTAAATAACCCTTAAAATAAAGGTAAGATAGGCTATAGGCCCTAGCCTATGCTATTTAAGTTATTCAAGTTAAATATTTCACTAATATATTATATACATTTTGTACTACATGTAATCTAAATAATCGTATGCAATTAAACCTTATTTCCTAGAGAGTTGTTTACATTTGCAGAGCTTTTATTTTGAAGTCGATATGTCCATATCCTCCGAGCCGGAATACAGAGAGAGACTGAATGAGCTGGCAGCTAAAATGATAGAATGACATTGACTGTAAACGAACACTGCATGGCAATAGGTTTATCATTTAAATGTGGTAATAATATCAGCCTGCCCGTTTTTACTATCGCTTTGCTATTCAGTGTGCAGAGATGCTACGTCATCGCTGAAGCATTCGCCGTGGCAGAAATACTGTAGCTTGCACACTTTGCAAAGTGATTGATGAAAATAGTTAAAGTCAACGTTATTATCTCAATTGTCAGTGGTGGTTAGTAGACTAAATAAAAATGAAGATTTCCATCTTTACCTGTAATGTTGAATTCATTAAATAAATGGTTTTGTAAGTGACGCCACTGTAGTTATGACCACCGCAACATGCAAGCTATTGCACTTTTCCACTGCGTGGTACCAACCAGGCTAGCTAGTGGTAGGGGGCAGGTGCTCTACGTGCTCAATATAGAAGAAATAATTGAAATAACTGTAACGAGAGGTAGACATTGAGGGGAGATTGTCCACTAGCTGCTTGATCACAGATGGAATATTTCACTTTCAAATTATGAAATGCTTAGATGGGTTGCCAGATATACCTGAGCGGCCAGACCAAGACTGTGTGGGAAACACTGTTTTTTCCCTACACGTTTCATCAAGTTATTAATGACTTAGCATAAAAACTAGCATAATAACTATAATCAGCACTTCACCATGACTATAATCACTATACCACCAAAAATAGGTTGCTCTTACAGGTTGACTTTTCTTTGGTGGAGAAGGCTTCATTTTAGAACTTTCCTCAATGTCTGGTGCTTTGCGTTTAGTGCTTTGGCGAGATCTATAGACAGAAAGAGAGTTAAACTATGTATACAAGGCCATTTTACATTTCAGATCATATTTACACTTACAAAATATCAATTCTCAATTATTTAGAATTACAAAGCAAATGCTAGCTGCAACATGAGAAACTGAATTAGATGCAATACGTGTAATATTTCCACATACTTCTGATTTGAAGAGGTGGTCGACTTTCCACCAGAATTGTCTGCACTGTCATCTATGAACATAAATATCGTCATACATTCAACAGTGCACACCATCTGTATAATAGATATGATCATATTGACAAATGTACTGATGACTTTGGAGAAACGCGTCTGCTATAAATGTGTGCAGGCTCCTTGCTTACTGTTAGGCACAGCTTTTGGGGAATTCACAGCCATGGAACGAGTGATGCGGAGACTGGCCGCCAGTAACTTTTGCTCAGTTGACTCCTATTGGTAATGATAAAAACTATGTTTTGAAATAAATACCAATATTGAAAGAGCAATTCAACATCCTGAAAATATAGTTTGTTTGTAAAGCTTTACATTAGACAAATAATTACTTCATTAGCAGGCTTTGATTCCTCAGCTTGTACCGGTGATGATAACCTGCGTTTATAAAAAATACAATAATAAAAAGTTATGTTGTCATGTTATTGCATTTCTATGGTGTATGAATTTCAGAATAACTCAGAAGTACTTTTCCCCCATTTCTTCAACTTCTCCCATTTCTTCAACTCCGTCCATATCACTTTCAAAGCACGCATCATCTACAAACAAGGGAAAAATATGTGACATTAATTAACAAAACGAACAATTAGCAAACAAACAGATTCCACAAGCACGTGGCGTCTCAATGCATCGTCAGGATGTACTGAACTATGACTTCTTACTAACCACTGCCAGAGGTGCCAAGTTGAGTCCTCTTTTTGAGTAGTGAACGCCTTGAAGAACGACGAGCCACATCGTGGCTACTGCTGTGGCGAAACCCTGCCAGGGAATGGCGTAGTTTGAGGGAGTGCCGGGTGGAGCTGCGCCGCGACTGTTTGGTTGCATTAGCAATTGCGATCTTGGTGGCTACGCGGCCGGGAGACTGGTCAGGCTTGTCTGCCTCCTCTGCAGACACGCTTTCAGAGGGAGCGGGCACTTGAAGCTCAGGTGACGGGAGGTTAGGCGAGGAACGAGCTGGGCTGCCAGCCGTCTCGGCCCCAGTGTCGTCAGCCTCCCTCTCCTCTTGGTTCCTCGGCACAGGAGGTGGTTCATTTCTACATGTTCTGGGTGGAGACTGCGCTGCGTCCACTGCCACCTCGTGTTGGGTTTGTTTGTTTCTACGGGTGCTGCGTTTGGGCTCCGTGGTAAAAAGCCCTGAAGTGGTGGCCTCGGGTATGCCTTCATCTTCAGCAATCAGGTTTAACGGTGTCACCGAAGAGTCACGCAGTTTGCTACGCTTCCCTTTAGAAAATCTGCACGAAGGCAAATTCATTAGAAAATATAAGTAAAATTTTCAAGCTGGAAGAATGCTGTTAGACCAGAAAGAAAGAAAACACAAACCGTCGCCTGGCCTGATTTTCCTCCTTATGTCCCAAAGATACACGTTTCCGACGATTACTCTTTTTCTGGGATGGCGTCTTTGGCATCAACTCTGGCTCTGCACTAAAGTCACTGCAATACATATACAGAACAGACTGAAAACAGATCTAATTTTGTTAAACACATTCAGGCTCATTCAGCAATGTGTACAATGCATCTACTGTACTAAATAGTATCTGAGATACTACTTGGTATATATGCATCACATTGCTGCTTTTCAGATGATCTCAAAAAGGAGCAATAGGAAGGTAGTTCAGGGCTCCAGACGGATAACATTTATAGATACAGTGAGACTAAATTTTATAACTAGGCGCACCAGTTCAATTTGCAAATATTCCCCCATTGGTTTGTTAAATCCACTGTTATAGTATTGCCACTGCTGCTTCAAAATTTCATGAAATGCCATGAAGTCTCAAATAAAACGCTCAACTGTCCGCTTCCACTCAATGAACAGCCGCTGTAAATAAATCCTAGAGGAAACTAGGTGAAAAGTATGAATGAGTTGCATTGCATCTTGATTAATTAAGTGGTGTTGCTGTAGCTCCAAATATTTTCAATAAGTAGCTCCACTGCTAATAGTCTCAAAAGTTAGTCTGGACTCTGGAACCCTGCAGTGCAATCAAACCCTACCTTGAAAACATGCGGTTGGCTTCCTGTTGAATCTCTTCCAGCCACACCATGTGAACATTGTCAATGTCACTGATGAACTGCTGTAATTTCCCATCAAACATCTGTGTGAGGCCCCGAAGAGATGAGAATGTGGAGCTCATGATGACAGCCTGAAGGATAAATGGATTGAGAGAGCAGGTCAACATAATCTATAGTCTGTAGCAAATATTAAATGTGACACAAAATAGTAGAGATGCGCAAGAATGCTTTTTATTCAAATGAAATGGCTGCATTTTTTTTTTAAATAATATATGCTGTAAAGAGCAAACTTCAAGATAAAGATCTATGGTTTAGTTTGCGCTATTTGTCAGGGACCATATACCTATGCCTTCGCTATAAATTTAGATATAAAGTGGTGCAGAGCAGACCACACAAAAATAATCCATCTTTATCAATGCCTGTCAAATGTGTTGGGCGAGATTTCTAAGAGAATAGCTATGGCATTGAAGGTAGAGGTCAGGTGTTTTAGTTTATTGATAGCTCATATATCAACAACCTTTCTCCAATCCAGAATGACTAAATACATCTTTAACAAAGCTTTGAAAATCTGCACTGAACAGATTGTTTCCAAATGGTACAAGAACATGGTACTGGAAGTTTTTTTAAACACACCAAACAATTACCATATTATTGTATAAAACTAAATTCTTAAACTTCACAAGGACACTGCTGTAATATGTCCACAAACATTTAAGATGGTTTATAAAGTTATCAAATTGTTTTTAAATGGAATCAACAAAGTAGGATAAGCATTTCAGAAACAGCAAGTTATCAGATTGCAAACATACCTATCAATATCATAGAAAGATCTCAAGATTTCAACAAATAGTGTTTTCAAAACAAAAGAGTCTTTGTTTGATACCGTAGTACCCTATCGTAAGTCTTAAATTTGCGCAGTACGGTACCTACTAGTAACTTTAACACGTTTGTGTACTATGCATTATATTGGTTGCCCATCTTCAGTAATGAAAATAAGTGATATACCGTATACCAGTAATAATCTTTGTAGAATACGTTCGTTGTGTGTAGAATAGAGCACAACATTTAGCTCACGATCATTTCAACGGTTACCGGTAGTGAAAATAAGAACAAACATGAAGCAGCCACATGTAACAGGTAGGTACGGTACTGTAATAATAGGTTACCGTAGGATAATAAACGAAATGCTGCATTTCAAATTCAGCAGTTGAAAATACTTTGCTATAAATACTTGTTAATTAGGCAGTTGCTTTGCTGTTACTAATGCAGTATAGTACGAGTAACGTAGTAGTAGTACTAGCTAAACTGTAGCTATAGTTAGCCTATGGTTTAGGAAATACCTTGATTAGTATGTTGTTAACAGGAAATCCGATGCTCCTTATTGCATCCGCATTAAAAAATAAAGTCCCGGGTATCTTGTTAAAATAACATTAATTGTACTGTAAAATACCACAAATCGCACACAAGTCCCACGACTTCGCAGGTTTCACGCATATATACCCAAGTAACAGCAGACTATGCCCGCTGAAACGGTTTGGGTTTTTTAAAATGTCATCTGCCAATAGAGAAGTCGTGCGTAATGACGTCTTGAGAGGTTTGCTCGATTTATTAACCGTGTCAAAGAAGAGGGCGGCATTTAGACATATGCACAACGGCCAAAGGTGGTCGGTTTATGTTTGGACAAATAATGCGGACCCTATCTCACGTTATGCTAATGATAGCGACATTTGGTATTGGCAATAGTGGCAATGGCAATGCAGGTTATTTGATAGGCCTATTATTGCAGGCGTCTGCAACAATTGACCGTGTTGTGACGCAGAAATTGCATTGTGCATGTCAAATGCCTTTAGCTAATGGTATGTCCAGAATTTATGATCTGCCATACTTAGGTGATCTAGATCATGTGTTGATGCTGATAAGACAGTTTTGTGTTTAAATTGTACATTACAAGCATGATTGCAAGTGAAGTACTTGAGTACCTTGAAGCTGTGGTAGACTGTTTTTACCGTAATGCTATACGCGAACTCAAATGTTCATGCTTTGTGTTTTCGACATTCGTCATGATTCGCTTCAGTGGTCTATTGCAATTCTTTGCAAAATACATATTATATTGAATATTAATTGAATGTTTAGAATATTATTACCATATGATTTACTATTAAAAATGTATTTTCATAAGTCAGGATGGCCGAGCGGTCTAAGGCGCTGCGTTCAGGTCGCAGTCTCCCCTGGAGGCGTGGGTTCGAATCCCACTTCTGACAATGTCTTTTTGTCTTTGTTATATTGCTCTAATAAGACTGTGCTTTGATCCAGTCTATTAATTAAATTATAATGTTAAGCTGGGCTTACGCTGTGCTGTTTCGTGGCCGTTTTTGGCCCGATCCCTGAGCCCCACGAGTCATTAAATGATCGGCCATGGCCTAATTTTTGCAGTATATGACAATTACATTCACAGCATTTGACCATATAACTATATAAATAACTTGGCATACCATTTTATTCGAAGCGACTTAGTGCATTTGTCAAGTTTGGCAGGTCATACCACAATTAGCCAAACACTATTCTATTAGAATAAACAGTATCATGCATGACATAATTACGGTAATGGACTAAGTAATAAAGTGCTTAATACATAACAGGGACACGTGTCCCAGTGTAATTTAAGAGTAAATACTGTACTAACTATGTCTTCGATTTTTATTTTGTGTGTGAACCAAGAGGAATCCTCTGGTGCTGAGAAATCAATTCAAAACGGAACTGCCAAAATATGCAGTTCTTGAATGGCCACTTGAGGCTGATTCCAAATTACAATGACATGCCAGAGAGTGCCTACTCCAGGTGGGGAATGAGTCCTTACCCCAAGTGAAGGAGTTTAAGTACCTCGGGGTCTTGTTCGCGAG
>JAOEGT010086620.1:0-14440 GCA_025447795.1 Speoplatyrhinus poulsoni | reverse complement strand
ATATATTATTTATATATATATATATATATATATATACTGTGTGTATATATATATATATATATATATATATATATATATATATATATATACACATACACACGCCATAAATGCATTTTGCACCTGCACTTAAACATGTGCGCTCAGATTGTTAAACACATTTTAAAAAACTAGGCAAGCCTAGTTCAGCAGCAACGTCGTGGCGCACCTCCTCTCACGCTCCGTCAGCACCATGGCAACAGTCGTCTCCGCAGAGAACATTGAATCCCAGTTCGTTCAGACACTGTATGCCCCGCTCCAGTCAGCCATTGCGTTGGAGGAGCTCAAGCAGGAATCAGAGATTGACCCCACCCCACTCTCTCAACTCTCAGAATCTACACCTGGGAGGGGTGGCCAAACTGTGTCTCAGAAGAGTGTAATAGCATATTTTTACTTTACTTTTGCTTTGTATAGGTCTTGTTTACGATCTGGGAATTGCCTTTTGTGTGCTTTCCCAGAGATTCTTTATATGACCTCAATGATCTTACTTAAGACTTGTTTTCTGTAGGTTTGAGATTAGTTAACCTCTACAGGATATACACAGGAAGAACCTGGGGGCTAATAAAGAGGTCCCTGTATAGGATACGTTAATGACCATGCCATATACCTATACTCTCATGTGAGAACATAGAAGGTCCATCTGTCCTTTAGCCTCTTTGTTCTAACTCTGGGATGTGTTTTAACTGAAGCTACATTCTCTTCCTGCTTTTTATTGATTGATTGCTATACCCTTCTGTTGTCATTGTAAACATGCTCGCTGTGCCTAGTATATAAGCAGGACGCAGACAACAGAAGGTTGATCATTCTCGCACAAGATACATTGAACTGTGTTTGTTGGGAATGCTCCATTTCTATAGAAATTATTAATTAAACAAAGACTAAAGATTCTCTGTCTGAGTATATCCATTTATTGAAACTTCCCATAACAAGAGCTTGCGCCATTTACCAAGGTCAAAGACGAGCTGGGAGGATGTCTGTGTATCCCGAGGACTCTGCACTGTGCACTGTCCCCTGTGCGTCATCCACGTCGCATGAAGGCATAACGAGAGCCAAGCAACGCTGTAGGGATCTCGTGGTGGCCGGGCATCGACCACAATGCTGAAGTCGTGGTCAGAGACAGGGCAGCTCGCACCTCCTCTTGTGTTCTCCTCTTACCTACTCAACAAATGGATCAACCATGTCTTACTACAACCCACAGGCCAACGGTGGGTGAAGCGTTTGAACCAAACGTTGAAGAATGGCCTGAGGGCACACCTGGCACAGGGGTGAACCTTCCAAACGGCCCTCCACCAAACAGTGATGCACTACAGAGCTAGTGAGCATGCCCCTGCTGAAGCATCGCCCTCGTCTCTGATGCTGGGACGGGAGATGGAGCTCAGACCACATAATGAACGTGATCTCTCGGCCAGCTACACGAACTGTCTATAAGCACCAGAGAACAAGGATACGCTCATACGCGCCACACTGGGTCCGCACACAAGATGGCATTGTTCTGGTCAGAACCGTTGCAGGTTAAGCAACAACTGGGGCCTGCCGCTTTTAAGCTGAGCGACAGCTTCCGCTGGCATACGAGACGCCTCAAGAAAGTACCTGCGCCTGAGGGAGCCTTGACAGCCGTGCCTCTCAGGAGAGCATGTGACACCGGCACCGATGGTTTGGAGGCTCAGTGCACGTGCCCCTGCTCCACCTCCCCAGGAGCTTCCAGACATGCAGGAGCAAGCACAGGACAGAGAGGGCAGGCTAGTGCGTGCTCGGTCCCGTGACTGATTTTCACACTTGTGAAGGTGGAGGTCGAGTTGGTTAAAGACTTGTTTCCTCTTATATGTGGGTGGACACATTGTGCTATGTTTGTTCAAGACTGTTGGAAAGGGGGGGGGGGTTAGGTATAAGGTTGCAAGTAATGGCTCCCAGCCACCAGTGTTGATCTACCTGTAAGCATCCTTGAGCAAGATGCCTAACCCCTAACTGCTCCCGGTGGTTGGTCACGCCTTGCATGGCAGCAATCGCCATCGGTGTATGAATGTGTGTGTGAATGGGTGAGTGTGAGGCACTACTGTATAGCGCTTGAGTGGCCGGAAGGTTAGAAAAGCGCTATATAAATGCAATCCATTTACCATTTACAAGCTTGCTGAAAAATGATTGTCTTTTTCTGTGGAGTTTCATAGAGGTTGGGATACAACACTACTGGTGCATTACCGCCGCCTTCTGTCCAGAAATATGCACCTGTCTACAAGGTCTATATTAGTATTGGTCACAGACTTTTTATTAGATAGACACAGTGAATAAAATGGCAGCTCAATTTTACCAAGTATTTGCTCAGGCGCGATTTTCTAATTAAGGGTGTCGCCATATTGGCAAAGTGGCTCTTGTGACACATGCGCAGTACAAACAGAAGATTACGTTGTAACCTGCGACACTGGAGTTCCCGAACTCAACCCTTGTGCTGCAGTACCACTCGTTGCCACACGTCACGGCTGTTTCAAGCCAAGAGTCAGACCCTGTCCCCCTGGTATTGGTGCATTACTGCCACCTACTGTCCAGAACAATGCTGCTGTCTATATGGTATAGATTAGAATGTAGCGCAGGCAGCGCAATATTATGAATATTATCATAAATCAACCTACATTTTAATAAATTCAATTCAATGTACAGTAAAAGGTGAATATAGGTATTTATTTAATTAATTAAATTTAATTTCAGCATTAAAGGAAGGGTTAATAATTCTCGAGAACGTTTGCTAACTTCGACCTCAAATCTAAACAAACTCCCTCAGAAGCTCCGCCCCACACATTGAAACGCATCGCAAAGCCAAGGGTATTATTGTGAGTGGTGTTCGCCACTTTGTTTATGTTCCTATTTACAGAGCCAGCTGTGTAGAAATACCATATAATTTTTCAGTACACACAGAGTAACGTTACGAGGAGATGTTTGGTGAATTTGATAGAAAAGTGTATTAGTTTACAATAGCTGACTATACCTTGAATTGACCAGATTGAACATATATTTTACTATCTGTTCAAAGTATTTCTCTAATCTCCAGGTGGCAGAGTTGTTGAGGCCCCACAGAGATTTCTCTTTCAGCATCGTGTAGACCTGCACCTCCTACCTGTCTCTGGTTCTCTGTCTCCAGCCGCAGCCGAGCCTCGATGCAGCGCCTGGTCTCCAGGAAGGCCTGACGCTGGGCACGGTCCGACAGGTAGCTGATGAATATACCTGCTGTGTTCATGCACATGAACAGCACAGCCTGGGCCAGAACCTGCAGCATGCACGCACGAGCACACACACACAGAGATGCAGTGTTAACATATGCCAACACCTCAACATAAAGGCTGTAAAAGTCAATGCAGTTCCCCTTCAATGCCACTGTTTTGCCAAAACAAGGAAATCCCATAGGGAAATCCCTGTCATGTAATGTGCAAACTTGCATGCTTGTCTTGGTTAGGAATGCTCAAGCAAAGCATATAAAAACATTTCTTTCCAGAAAATCGAATAATTCTACCAGGATTGTCAAAGAAAGTACAGGACGTCGTTATAAAGATCCCTAATTCCAAAGCACTACAAGACGGTTGCTGGCTGCGTCAACGGACGGGTAATTACATTTTTGGAGAGGTGCGGGTCAGGTTACGGCGCAGGTTACACTCTATCCATAGGTTATGGCATTGCTTTGACACAGATTTTCACATGACCCTTTTTGTCACCCATAGTTAGAATTAAACTAGTCACATTCAACACATTGCTGTAATTGTTAGTGTTATCAAGCATTTAATAATTTGAATGCAGCCATCTGCATTGAATAGAACACCGTCTTTTGAATGACAAATTCAGTTCAGTTCAACTTACTGCAAGTTCTTACACTGATATTGTACATGGGTCTAGGTAAGCCTAATGTTACATTCCATCAGAACTCTCATGATTTTAACATAAGTCAAAAGTCATAAGACCGGCATCAGTCAAAAAGCAAACAGAGGTGCATGGCATTATTTCACAGCGAGGGTCGATATAAGGTGTGGGCAATACTGTACATTTCTGCTCATTTCAGGACATTGGGTAATCGGTTGTAATAGGACTGGATTAAAATGAATACATTATCAGTAGGAGTTGTGGGGGCTTCTATTATGGCCAAACATATATACGTATGTAGCACCTCTGATACATTACACCACCAAGGTTAGGACAGTAGTCGTAGAATGTGGGAGTTTGGGATTTGGTTTGCGCACATTCGCCTGCGCTAATATGTAGTCTGACCAGGCGGAGCTAGACCTGAGTGCAATATTTGGCTTTACAGCATTTACACCAACACTGGAAATCATAGAACCCTGTGTGTTGCACAGGGTGTACAATAACAGCTGATATTACATTGAGCTGATCTGACAGGCTGGTTATATCGACCCCTCATTAGTAAGGACAGTGTGTGTGTGTGTGTGTGTGTGTGTGTGTGTGTGTGTGTGTGTGTGTGCACACGTGCATGTGCGTGTGTCGGGGTCACACAGCTGTAAGCACGTATTCTCTGAATGAAATGTGAACCCCACCCTCATCACATTGTGAAAGCAGAGACAGGCTCCAGGCTTGACAACGAGAATCACATTCATTGTTTCACTCTGATGACATCCATCACTGTGACAGGTGGTCAATTAGCCAGCTACACTTGCAGCATACAGTAGCTGGCGCTGTTAGCTGCAGTGATATGTGGTAAAGAGGATTACAGTTACAGGATAACATCTACTACCTACATAATAAAATAATAATACAGATATTTTTTTCAGGCCCCGTCCATCCAGAACTGTCTTGTACAGTAAGCCATTAAGTGGGTCCCGATCCTCACTTTTAAAGAACTCCATTATACAGAGGTCCAGAAGTGGCATGATCAGTGTTTCAAAAATTAAATATTAATTTGCTGTGGCTTTGACGTCACTAAAGAGCACTTTATTGCCGTGACGAGTCAATGAGCCAAGCCGTCTATTAAGGCACACTGCTTAGAAGGGGACACTTGATACCACATGACAAAATGGCTAAATGTATGATGTTCTGCTATTAAAAGTTTATTCTCTATAGTACATCAATTCATTAAACACGAGCTTTGTGTAAAGATTGCTGCAGTTATTTTCAACATACAGTATTCTAGTAGAACAGCAATGGTTCTGACAAGGTTATAGGCTACTGGCTTGAAAGTTATGATAATGTGGTGGGGCTGTACAAAGCATTCAGCACAAAGTAGTAACATACAAAGCATTCATCTGCAGCAGATCCCGGTGTTCACACGTACTGTACATCTGATATATCTGATTTACAGTATTTTAGGTCTATAAACAACCAACCCAAAACTCGTGTGGCTACGGTAGGCTACCTAGGGCTGGCCGAAGGGCGGCCCGAGGCGGGTGCACACTGGAGAAAAAGACAGCAAGGAGGACATGCCGCCTGTCTGAGGGGCTAAATGGGTTAAATATCTAGCAACCTGTCTAATTTAAAAAAACATTTTAGCTTCAAAATGATTAAATAATGTCTCAATATGCTATGAAAAGATACTGAGGCCTTCTGTGTGATTTGTACACGCTGTGTTATGGAGCATATTATATAGTCTGGGCAGACCTTCCTGATCAGCTATATGGCAGAGGTTGAGCAAACATGGACCACCTCCATCCAATCGAAGCAAAAAATGGGATATTGATTTTTAAACAAACACAGGCAGTCAAGAGGCTTTCCATTATTAATATGTAATTATTATATAAATTATATATATTAGTATATTTATAATTATACTATATAGCAATCCTGTCCCATCAATTCAAAGCAAAAAATGCAAACAATTCCACAACAGCAAGATAAAAGCTGATAAAAGACAACAGGCATTGGAGACACACAATTTGTGGTGATGTCATGTACTAGATGGGAGTATTTCTGAAAACTCAGGGGGGTTCTGGGATACGTTTGGGATACTGCCTGTTCTGTGTACCAGGAGTGCCCCAAGGGATGATGGGAATTTAATTAGAACAGATGCAGGCAAGCCTGGGCATGACCTAGATACAGTATAACACTGTATATTTGGTCTTCCTGTTTGTATCTCTCACTCACTCTCTTGCTCTCTCTCCCTCTTCCTTTTCTAGCTTCTCCTGTTACTTTATTCATTCTATTTTTTTCTCTCTCTCCCTCTCTTTCTCCTCCCTCCCCTCTCTCTCTCTGTAAGTAATGAGCTGACAGTATCCTAAGGTGTTATTGTGACACATTTACTAACTCCCCGCCCCCCATGGAGATGAAAATTAAAAGCCCCCTGGCTCCCTACAGCTGTGGCAACCATGTTGTTTTTCAAAAGGCCATCACCACAGTGACCTTCAATGAACTCATTCAAAGGTCTTGCAAGGAAAAATGCCAATGATTTTAAGGAATTTATTAAAATTATGCCATATTAATATTAATAATAATAATAATAATAATAATAATAATAATAATAATAATAGCAACAATTAATATTAATGATGATAATAATATGCATGATGATGTAGAGCATGAAAGTAAATGCAGTCCACCCCTCCCTCTACAACCTGTTGACAAACCTGCTGAAGTGGTGTCAGACTGATGTCCGATCTCAGTATTGGATCGGTGCCATCCCTAGTTCTAAAATCCTACAGCTCCTTTCAGGGCATACCTGTAACCCACTTTGAGAGCCATTGCTTTAGCTCTGGTACATGACTACCGTAGAAAAGCCACAATAAATATGGTGGGAGACAAGCAAGTAAATGTTCTTTACCCTGCTGTACCCTGCCTAGGGTACATGTAAAATAAAAACATGGTGACTCATTAAAACGACGCCTTTCTAATGCTGAGACAGCACAGACTGAACTGACAACCAGTTGTGTGTAGACCTGTAGAATATGCCACTTATTGCTTATGTTAACAACTGAAACAAAGCCATTACACAAAACCATTACAATAGACTAGAATAACACTAGAGCAGACGTCTCACAGTCTGTGCAATGACAAGTTATATATTTCTCAATAATGTAGTCAATGTCTTTTCTGTTCTGGTACTGCCTGTACCCGAACAGACAAGACATTGACTAAATTACTGGTACTAGTCTGACAGGACAAGACCTACTGTCTCCAACATTTCAAGAGAAGGCCAACACTAAGCAACAGCACATCTGAGAATAGTCCTCTATAAAGGTTTAATGATTTGAATTGCAATAAAAATATAGTCTGTATATTACTGAAGTGGTTTAAAACATACAACTACAAGTATTTCTTTCAGCATTTAGTATATAACAGTATAATTTGGTATCGTAAAGAACCCTTGAAATTAGTTAGTACAAGAATGGCTTACATTAACCTGATTTCCATAACTTATACCAGTACCATTACTGTATATAGATCCAGACAAAGGCTTCCAGTTTTAATCTTTAGCCAGCTATAAATCCCTTGACAGAAAGCACATATTCATGTCTGGACTGGCAGTTTACAGACCCCAGTTCTGATGCTGAGCCAAATTACACAGTTTTGCATATAAGATCTGAGCAGACATGGACTTGTAAATGTCTTCCCTGGCACCATCAGACTCACAAACAGGCTGCTTCCAGCAGTAACATGTAAATGGGATTAACAACTGGGTTGACACAAGGCCTTGGGTGAGACCTTGATTATTATGAGTAGTGAGGGAAACTGAGAGAAACTCCAATATGCTCAGAATACATTAACATCATCAGCATATGGAGAAATACTGTCTCAATACAGTGTCTCAGCTGGGTCAGTATCATAAAGCGTACTAGCGTGTTGATATTTTAATGCAGATCTTAGCAGAATTTAATACAATCATATGAATTTATTTAAAAAAAAGGTATGAATCTAAATACAAAACTAAAACATCGATTAAACATCTTATTGGGCTTTTGTGGATTTGTAAATAATAATTGTTTTTAAATGTATATTTTATGTTATCTCTCAATATTTTACCTAAATAATACCTATTTTTGAGAGAATGTAAATTGACATTATAGTGTCAGCCAAAGGACTGGTTTGCTTTTAATTAATAGGTAGCTATTGCAAGCTAATTGTAAGCGAATACACTTTTTGTCAAATTCACCAAATATCTACTCTTACTATTTTATTTGTGTGTTGAAACATTTTCTGATACATCTAAACAGCCCTGGCTCCATAAATAGGAACAAAAACAAAGTGATGAATATAACACATCGACAAAGCTGTTGTACAATGCTGTGCTTCACAATGCGTTTCAATGTGTGGAGCGGTGCCACAGAGGGATATTGTTTTGATTTGAGCTTGAAGTTAGCAAGCGTTCCCGAGAATGACTGACCCTGCCTTTAAACGGCTTTTCACACGGGAAGCGACATCCCGCTCTCCGTCCCGCACTCTCCCGCCCGACTCTCATGTGAAAGGTAAATCTACTGCCCAGAGTCGCGGATGCGATTAGTCTGTTTTTGAGGTTAACCATGATAACTTAACAGTAAACAAACCACATACATGAACCAAAATATATTTACACTGAACAAAATTATAAACGCAACACTTTAGTTTTTGCCACCATTCATAATGAGCTGAACTCAAAGATCTAATACTTTCTTTATGTACAAAAAAGGCCTATTTCTCTCAAATATTGTTTACAAATCTGTCTAAATCTGTGTTAGTGAGCACTTCTCTTTTGCCGAGATAATCTATCCACCTCACAGGTGTGGCACATCAAGATGCAGATCAGACAGCATGAGTATTGCACAGGTGTGCCTTAGGTTGGCCACAATAAAAGGCCACTGGAAAATGTACAGTAAGTGTCTAGATCTTGATTTATTTAGGAAAATCTAATATCGATATACACTATATACATATCATCTAAACTAGAGTGGCGTAAAGAGAGTAGAGCTGGCATGGATGTTAGAGTTAAGTGTTCACACCTGAAAAAGAGTGTGTGTGTTACTGGGTTGTTAAGAGAACACCCCACCCTAGCCATCACAGATGCTTGGTTGAATCAGGCCCTTGACACTTCCAGAGGGGTCAACATACCAGAGGCCGGCCTATACATGGCTGCTGTCAGGTCTAGGCAGGGTCCACCAGAGGACTTTCATGGGAATTTGTCTTTTCAAATGTGGATTTGTGGTCGGTCTTAAATGTGGCCTTTTGAGACTGGAGCTATACTAAATTATATTTGAAATATTAATGACATAACAAGTTCAGAAAATCCTTCACAGGGCTAATACTAGCTGGACTATAGGGTCTACCTGTGAAGAAATCCTAAGATAGGCTCTGACCTTGGGTCATTTTGGTGACACTTGAGTTAAGAGTCAACTTAGGTTAAGTTAAGCAAACAGTGTGTGAACAGCATAGGCTAATACTGGGGACCGTATTCATTACTTGTCCCGTGGTGGTTCAACCACCGCATTTAAACTTCCCTTATTTAGCCTGCTCTCCAATGGCACCAGCCGTTTTCCACTTTGTAAAAGCAAAACAAAAGTAATCTCATTAAAAGCTGACCCCCGAGGAAGGAGCCCAGCAACGCTGGCTGGCGCCTGCTGCTATGAATAGATCACCGCTGGGAGGTAATCCTGTCTGAAATCATCCTCACTGTAAAGCATAAGCCCCAAATCGCTCTCTCTATAAGACCAGAACCTTACTCAATATGTCCTCTCACTCAAAAAGAACAAACCTTGCTGTGTATCACACTGACTTTAACTGCTATTGTTCAATACAAAAAGCCTTTTACTCGCAGTCTTACACAGCAATCGTCAGAAAGAAAGTTAGAAACATGAATGCGATCACAAATTGAGTGTCGACATAGTCCTAACCTAAGACTGACACCCATTCTTTTAGAAATTTTTCCTGAATTATATAAACCCTGAACATTAACCCTGCATGAACAAATGTGCTCTTGCTCTTCACAAAGAAATCATCAGAAAATCTCAAATTGATGCTAATTCTACAGTATACAGTATATTCTCTCACACTTTTATTGAAATGAAAGCAAAATAGACAAATCAAAATTAAAGCTTTATTTTGCTTTAAAAGCATTGTGCAGTGTTGATCAGTAGCTCTTGACTCTAACTATGTGGGGCCATTTGTGCCACTCAATAATTGATTAACCAATTAATAATTAAATTGACAATTAAAAAATACATTTAGAAATCTATAAAAGAAATAGCAAATCTATCGTTAATTAAATAGAACAATAAATGAACAGTTTGGTAATCAAAACGTGAATCAATAAATTAAATAGAAAAAATTATATTAAAAGCATTGATCGATGAATAAAAATTTAAAATACGTATTTTTATTGTGTGATAGGTATTTTATACGTATTTTTATATAGTGTGACAATGAAAATATTAATAATTGTATTTTTAATGCAGCCATTGCTTTTTCTATTTTCGATTCTGCAACTGTGCAAGGAGCGAATAGGATTTTCTATTTGCCCATTGCTTCTTCTATTCTCCTTGCTGCAGGGGGTGGGACGTACATTGCTGTCAATCATTTCGAGGAGGGGACAACGTGTTAACCTAACATGCCAGAGGAATTGTTAGTAAATGCCAATCTGCGAGTAGCCTAGAACATCTGAAAATCTAAACGCAATGTTAATTTTATGAAAAATAAATTTAATGTGAAGGCTGAGGTTTGAGCAAGTGAAATGCTTAACCAATAGAGCTAATCAGACACTATAAAAAGTGACAAAGATCATTGAATCTTGTTCATGTGAATACTACTAGTTTCGCTATTAGGGACATGTCTGAAATGATCTGGAACTTCGGTTGAGCAATAATGACTCTAAATAACCAAAATACTCATAAAATAATTACTTTGATCAAGATTAAAAAATCGGCCATAATATCCTGACTCAGTAGGCTACGAGTAAGCAGGTCAACAAGCATTGTCCAATGACCATTTCGGTAACAGTTTGTCACCTCCTCGAAATTATTGACAGCAGTGTACATTCCCCCCCCTGCAGCAAGAAGAAGAGAAGAGGCAATGGGCAAATTGAAAATTGTATAATGATGGTCTAGTGGTCTGAGTGTTGGACTCCTAGCTGGAAGGTTGTGGGTTTGAACCCCAATGTTGGCCTACCTGTAAACATCCTTGAGCAAGATGCCTAACCCCCAACTGCTCCTGGTGGTTAGATGCACCTTGCATGGCAGCAATCACCATTGGTGTATGAATGAATGAATGAATGGTTGAATGTGAGGCAAAATACTGTAAAGTGTTATATAAAAGCAGTCCATTTTCCCATTTATTATCAACTGCTCTTTGCACAGATAAAGCAATGGCTGCATTAAAAATACAATTATTAATCTCTTAATTTTCATACAAATAAAAAAATTAATTTTTATTAGTTTTATAAATCAATTGATGATTGATGTTTTTTCTATTTAAAGTATTGATTCACTTTTTGATTACAAAATTGTTAATTTAGTGGTCTATTTAATTATCTATTTAATCACAGATTTTCACATTTCTTCATTGATTCCTTAATTTATTATTGATTTGTTGGTTGAATTATTAATTGATGAATTGATTATTGAGTGCCACAAATGGGCCCCCATATCTAAATGATGTTTTTTACCAATTATCAAGTCAGAACAGAAGGTAGCCTCATGTTATGTCAGGGCTTTTCACATATTCGTCTTACACTCCATCATCAAAATACATGTGTGGCTTTTTCATCTCCTCTAAAAAACATGCCACAGTATTCACCATTTTTTACGCAGTTAATTATACACATGCCACAGCCTGAAAAAGAATCTGGTGTTCCTACCGTACACAGCTCTGGTTCTGTAAATTGGAATACAAGCAAAGTGCTGCAGACCACACCTCACAACACTATGCCAGCCTTGGCAATGCATATCCAATATAGGTGGCAGAGTGTCTGAGACAAAAAGGGAGAGGTGTTATTTGTTTGGAGTTCAAATATCAACATTCCTTCTCCGGCCTTTACGTAAGTGAAACTATTGAACATGATATCAGACAGTATTGAGCAAAGCACGAGGTGCAAATATTCGACTTTTGGAAGGAATTGGGGGCTGATGCCATATAATTCTATTTAAGATCCCCTTTATGCAGACCAGAAGACTGCATTCAAAATCCCAACGCTCCACGCAAATGTTCTATCAAATACTTTTCTTTTATCTATGTCTCACGGTACATATTGCTATTGTGCCCATGCTTACAAATACAATTATATCGAGGCCCTAAAAGTTACAAAAAGAAAAGTGTGAGAGAATACTGTATGTGTTTGCTTTCACTTAATGTGCACCATGTAAACCTAGCTGCTTTGCTATTTACATGTACAGGTAGCATCCACCACCTTCCCGCTGGAAGCTTCTGAAGCTGCCGACTTGTGAGTGTCATGACTAGTGCAGCTGTTGTGATGACACATGCAGCAGCGGGTGAGTCAGCCCGTCGCCCCAGGAGGAACGGACTCCATTAGGGCTATTTAACCAACCCAGGAGACATTGTTGCAGAGAGGTCAAGGGTCATGGAAAGCTGATGTGCCTGACGCCTGCCTGTGACACTTCAACAACAGTTTTGTGAACCTTAACCTTACCCGCCTGTAGGAAATAATTACAGGACATACAGGCTGTGAAATGTAAAAAATGTGACAATAAGCAAGAGGAAATTGTATGAAGCTTAATTTTAATTCAAACTAACTGAAACAATTTGCTGTTTCGTATGAAATTGATTGACAACCCCACTCCTACTACAGTACAGCCTCATGCATTTGTAATTCAAAACCAACTGAGCTGGGGCAAAGTTTTTATGGTTCTGGGTTATACGTGTAGTAGCACAATAATGGTGTCCCATCAGAAGATAGTATAGCTGATGATTGTGTTTGCTCCATTGTAGATTAATGGAGCAGCAAACAGGTGGACAGACTAGCTTGCAGCTTGCTGTAGTTATAGGAAAAGAACGAGGACAACTTCAAGCAGATAATTGTATTTCTGCCAGCCTGATGAAGCCAGTTGGAGGGTTGGTAGTGTTGAGTCAGCACTTTGCAAAAAACGACATCACTTTAAAGTAAATTGGAGGGTGACTCAGCAATGTTCACTTAGTCTCAGCCTCTTCGGTCCATCATCACTACATCACATAAGCCAGTGGTTCTAAAAGTGGGGGCCGCGCGCGAAATAGATAGTTATACATTATACATACATAGTTTTACATAAAAAAGTGCATGTCTATTTGCACCAATAAAACCAACATATTGTGTCCATTACCGCCACCCACTTTAGAATTTGGCCAATAAAACCTCTAATTTGATTGTGACACGTCAATCACGTTGATCACGTCAATCTGTCATGAATCAATTACTTTTTCAACACGTACAGAGAACGGTAAGCTAGTTACTTACCTCGGAGCGATACTGTTTTGATTTGAGTTAGCAAGAATGACTGACCATGCCTTTAAGTGATACGATTATGAGGGGGTCCTTGGAAAATGTTTTCGCCTGTAAGGGGTCCCTGGCCCCAAAACGTTTGAGAACCCCTGACTTAAGCAACTCGTGCTGAACTTCTCATGCATACACCCTTGTAAGCTTGACAACACTTTTAGACAAGTGGTGTAGTATTTTCATTGGCTGTTAGCATTGTCACTCAAAAGTCAGTATCAGTAAATCTGGCACGCCACTAGTGCAGTGATTTACTCATCTCAATATCTTGTTTATTTTAAGCACACTTATCAGAGTATGTATCTCTTTAGACTACTTATTTAACAGATTTATAAGACCTGGAATCAGCCAGACTCGTGTCATTATATTTAAATGTAATGTCTGACGTGGTCATTGAGTTACAGAAAACACTGTACTGTAACACGTATAGTTACCCAGCTGGCTCTTCGAGAGTTACTTACTATAAGCTCTCAGTGTAGTACTGTACCAACAATGTAAATATGTACAGTACCAGCAGACATACTAACCATGTATCATCTCCAGTTGATGGTTGTACATAGTTATAAGGACATGTTTAGTACTTCTGTTTGTTTTGACCTTGTCAAAAATGTAGACAAATAGCAAGACATTGCTAATTTTGTGAATATGTTTAATCTCTAGCATATGAGGTAAGACAGTCAGGCCTATGACTAAAGCAGGCCTATGTGTGGCATAACATGAAATGGAAAGTGCTGAAAAAGGATACACACACACACACACACATTATACCTCCTTAATGCTGTTGATGGGCTCACAGTGTCATTAAATTCTACAAAGTGTTAATATATCTAGGCAAGATACTTGTTTGGCCCAAAACACCACCAAGACATTTAGGGGCCCAGAAGCAGAGTGCAGATAAATAAATAAAATGTTATGAAGCGCCTGTAATTCTACCAGGACAGCTTGTTTCATTTGGTCACAACAGAGAGTATAGCACTGCGGTTTTCGTCTCAGAAGTAATCTGACAGCTATTAATTAGTATCAAAAAAGATATTAATT
>JAOEGT010086609.1:0-14442 GCA_025447795.1 Speoplatyrhinus poulsoni | reverse complement strand
CGAACAAGACCCCGAGGTACTTGAACTCCTTCACTTGGGGTAAGGACTCATTCCCTACCCGGAGTAGGCACTCCATCCATGCTCAAGCAGTTTAATATTAATTAAATTGGCAGTGTAATATACTGCCAATGAATCTAACCACTAGCCTTCAGCGAAACGACCAGATGGTTCATCCAATCAACTGCCAAGTATGTTTTTGAAAGTAGCTGCGCTTTACAAACAGTTTCAATGTACGGCTCTCCGGATGGAGTTGTGACAACAATTCATCTGGCATGTCAGGTTAACCAACCAGAACTGTGTAAGGACATATGGTTTCTACACTTTGCTCTAAACACTCTGACGAAGGCAATAGCCGAAATGCGTAGGTGTCCTAGCACATACATTAAAGGCTTTTTTATTCTACTCCACGTGAGTGCCTTGTTTTTTTTGAAGTTGCATTACCACCTAGTCACTTTTCATAGTGGCTTTCTGCGCCTTCTTCCCGTTTTAGATAATTATTCCTCTGAACAAGAGCACCGGTGGATACAATTATAAGTGAGATACCTGAAGCACTCCTGCTATCACTTTTTCTAAAAACGTAGTCTATTGTTGTAAATACACTATTGTTCCTGTAGTCTAGCCTACATTATTTGTCATTCATGTGAATTGTCAAGGTTGATGGTGCTTTATTTAATTATATTACTGTGAATAAGATAATGTAGCTCTCAAAAGCATTTTGTAGTTCTTTCTGTAGACTTCTCTGATATTTCATAACTATTATTTGACAAATGTTCTATTTTTTCCTAGAATATCTATCACTGTTATCATAAGCACCATTAGCCTATACATGCATGCAAATAGCTTACTTTACAGGGCATGCATAGCAACAGTAACCAGTGACTTTGACTAGTGGACTACTAGTGGACTACAAATGGATTTGCCAATGCTAGTAGCCTCATGATGGTCGTTAAAGTAGGCAAATAAATGAATGTAACTTGGGTTATGCTACATTGGACTTTTTTATAAAAGTCCAATGTCCCCCCCCCCGCCTTCTGCGCCCCTGGTATTAATGAATCATCAGAAATCCCTGATTATTTAGATACTCTTTGCATAAATGAGCTTGCTAGATCTCTGTGGAATAGGTGTGGGTCCATGTCTTCTCCCCACACAGGCTGGGAGAGCTAAATTATGTTGGAGTGGCCAGGCAGCGTCAGATAGCAGGAGTCAAGAGGAGGAGACGAGAGGGGCTTCAGATACGTACAGGGAGGGGCTATCTTAACTGGGATCTGTGCTGAACGGCTGAACCATCCCTGCTGCAGGAGCTGATATGGACGCAGCGTCTTTCAACGAGGGAGTCTGGGGAGGAGAGGAACGTAGACAGTGCTCTGCTGGCCTGGCGGGCATGGGTCTTACCAGGCCTGGAACAAGACATGTGCACTAACTATGTATGTGATAGCAAGTGCACCTGCTACTATACTACTGTACCTCAGAGACACACACACACACACACATACATACCAGGGATGAAAACTTAGCAAGGACACCCAGGACAACACGAGACACACAAGTGTCCTTGGCCCTATGACACGCCCACATAGACACAAAAGACAGTCAGGGAGGTTCTAAGTAAGGCTCAGAGCACAACCCAGTAGCGTCTGGATCATCTTGTGTCCCCTTCCCACAAAGGAGCAGACTGTCCTTGAAGCACTTTGAATCCCACTGTGAATACCTCGACCGGGCCTAAAGTTGCCTGTTTTCTTTTGAGCAGATATTGTCCTCCTACTGCTCTGTATTCCACCCACCCTTCCTGCTCCCAGGGCCGGTAACTTTGCCGTGTTCCGAGGCGGCATGTGCGTTTCTACACGCTTCGCAAGTGACTTTTATCTGCATTTGCTCAGGCTCTTTGAAAAGCGACGGGGGGAAAAGTAGAGGAGGGCCAGAGAGTCCTAGAAGGATGTCTCACTCTCCGTCACACACACACTTATCTTATTGTGTCAGTGGGTGGCTGGGCGATGTGATGCAGGAGTGAGAATGTCAAGCATGGCAAACCAGAGGCGTGCCAGATATGTGGAGGACCTTGGCATGAAATGGATTGGAATTATTTTATTTTTATATTTCTATATATATAGTGATTGATGTTTTATTTATGGGGATTTCAGGGTACAATGTCTGTTACAGAACAGACAGATTATACATGAAAATAATAAGAAAATACAATAATAATAATAATAATTACATGGTAAGTCAATGGAAAATAAATTAATAATACAAACAAACAGTAGTACAACCAAAATAAATAAAAAAGTCCTTATGGTCAGGAGGAAAAACATAGGGGTCTCAAGGTAACAGTCTGGATATTTTTTTCCCATATCATGTAGGTAAAAGAAGGCCAATGAATTTAAATAGAATAGCCTACTATGGAGGACTGAGTTGAATACCATTTATATTCAGCAAAGGGCTCCCAGAGTCAGTGGAACTTTAAGTCAGTCTGTAAGACTGTGCTAACATACTAAAATACTAATTTAAATTGCACCCAGTGGGAAGGACTGGGAGGGTGTTTTTAAATTCATTAGAAATGAACGTCTTGTGAACAGACTCAGAAAAGTCACAAAATTCAAAACCATTTTGGGCATGGGTGTCTCCGCTGGCACGGCACCAAACAATCTGAGGATCAGAATTGGTAAAGAGTTGAGTAGAGGGGAGAGAGGGGCACAGCCAGAACATATGACAGAGATCAGCAGGGGCCTGATATCACACTTTGGGTCTGTGTCAGGAAACCTTTGAGCAAGTGTAGACTTTGGCCAATGCACCTTGTGAACCACAGTACACCGTAACAATTTGTGTCTAGTTCAAATGCATGAGCGATTAATTCTATTGAGGATAGCATCACGTTTCATAATTTAGTTCTACTCCCAGATCATGTGACCACATTTTTTGACATGGGATTACAGTGTGGATAGTATATTAAGCAAGTCTGTTGTGGTGCATTTGGAAAGGTGCGCAGGTCATTGGGCAGATTAGTTAGTTAGTTATTGGTTAGTGGTCTGGGTGTTGGCTTCCAGACCCAGTGTTGGCCACACATCCTTGAGCAAAATGCCTAAACCCTATCTGCTCCATCTTGAAATATTTGCTTACTCTTCACTCTTAAATTGCTTTGGATACATTTTCTACTCAGTGACCTAATAGAAATGTGGGAATCACATTCCTTTCAATACAACACACATGTCCAGCTAGAAGAAAGGCAGATAAACAACTGTCATTAATAGTCTACGGCTCAGCAAAGGGTCAAAGTTCCAGGCTGCAAAATCTATCAGTCTCACAAATACTCAAATACATGTTTAAATATACTGTGGTGAGAGATCTTACGGCATCGCTCCTAGCAGCAGTTTATGGCACCAAGATGTAACCACTAAACTGACCCCTAAATGGACTTATGTGGATCAGAAAAGCAACCCTGCCCATTATAATTCTGTTACGTTCACTATTGGCTCTAAGTGGAATCACCAACGATTCAATGGGCAGGGAAAACCGTAGCGGAGCTCTGTGGAGTACATTGTTTGTATCTGTACTGTACATACAGACCATAACATTTCACCAATGGTGTAATTTCACCAATTCAAAAAGCCTTTCAGACCTGGGCATTTCACACTCTGCATTGAGCTCAGCACAAGAGTGATTTCATCAAAGGTTTCTCTAATCAGGTTGTCGCTCCAGATCAACAGTGGGAATATCCAGTGAATTGAGTATGAATCATACATTGATGGACCAAAGGTCCGATCAGACATGCTGGGCAAATGATGGGAGATGGGAACACCTCTGGTCCTCAAGAACATTCAGTTCAGTGATGATTTGTTTGTCTTGTAGAGAACATTGTAGGGCATCCGGTCAACACCACTCATACTCTTGTTGGAGTCCTTCACAGCAGCAGGAATGAGGATATATTTCCTGATCCATGCCCCATTAGCGTCCTTCACCCACCTACTGACGTGGTCACCACTGAAGGACTTGTGGCTACAGTTTGCAGCAATAACCCAGTAGTGGGAAATCCGACATCTGTTACACTGAATCACAGCCTGAATCAAGTCCTTTACCTGTGGGTGAGATGGCTTTTTCCTTATAAACAAAGAAATTCCATGTGTAGGCACACGCAGAATCAGCCAAAACAAAAGGTTTGGATCCCCATTTTTTTTGGCTTGTCGCACATGTATTGCTTAAGACCAATTCATGCCTTTGACGTGACCATCCTCAGGTCTAGGCCTCAACTATGCTAGGGTAAGTGAGGTTTTATTTTGCAGAGACGCTCAAAGCTAGCTGTGCCTCTCTTCATCTCAAGGTCGGCATCAGCTTGTGGGTCACTGATGTGAAGTGCTGGAGAGATGGTCAGAAACCCGGTGCAGGCAGAGGGGTGTGCTCTTCCAATAATCCTTCAGGGTGTTCAATCACACTATCCCTATGAAAAGGACCAGTGACTTTAATGTCCTGGATGGAAATTGGTGTCCACACAGCTTTCTTTCTTGCCTGCTTCTTAACGCTGTATTTGTTAGGCAACAATGCACCCAAGACTGAGGTGATGAAAAAAAATCTTGAACTGTTGTAGGGCATTGTACATTCATATAATGTCCAGTTGCAATCCTAGTTGCCTTTTAGGTATAACTTGGCGGTGGGGGCTGCACATCTTCAAGCACAGTGTGCCAACGGTCCTCTTCCTCAGTGGGGGTTAGAGATGGAGTACTAGCTCACCTCTGCTTATGGACTAGCCTTTTCACACCTCTTGATGGGCGGACGGGGGTTGGGGTAGAACCCAAAGGTAATTATGCTGGGGGACTGGAATTGGGCCTCACACCTCTGGATAGCTGTGGGGCGTTAAGCGAAGAGCCTGCTTAACTGGAACGTGGCCTCTCCCAGAGATCATCTGAGTCCAAATCTCTGCCATGGTTGAGAAAAACAATTAATTCAGTTAAAATGCAATTAGAATAGAATGCAAATTCCTATAAAGATTTGGTTCAGTATTCATTATCCTAGTTTCTATAAATGGTAAATGGACTAAATGGAATATAGTGCCTATATCCAAAGTGCTTTAAATTATTTGCCTCACATTCACACACACATTCATACACCGATGGTGATGTCAGCCATGCAAGGAGACACCTGACCACCGGGAGCAGTTCGGGTTAGGTGTCTTGCTCAAGGACACCTCGACCCTTGGTGAGGAGTTAGCGGGGTTCAAACCAGCAAGTTCTTGATCACCTATCGCCCTCTTCTACCACTGTGCCACTTGTCGCCCTATACTTTGTGCAATTACAATAAATTGTAATCTAAAAAAACACAGCATGCCAATGTTCATTGTTCAAATGTTTTCATGCTAATGAGATATGCCATGAGGGGAAATAACTGTAAACATTTGAATAAGGAATTAAATGAATGTGAGGCAAATAATGTAAAGTGCTTTGGATAAAAGTGCTATAAATGCAGTGCATTTACCATTTACGTAGGCCATTAGGTGAAATAACCTACAACATTTGAATAAGTTATTAAATATTTTAAAGTAGTGTGGGAATTACAAAAATCACCAAACAACACTTGGAAGCCATTGCCAATAAATAGGCCATAAGGCAAAATAGCAAGAATAAGTATGCAAATCTTTAAACAATTGCATTAGAATAAGATATATCTTATTATACTTACCAATCTAAGGGTTTATATTTTCCTAATAATATTTCCTTGTCGGCAGAGTTGAAGCTATTCTTGCTTATCATGTTGACTTATCTATTAGATCAATCCTTTCAGTTTTACTTTCTCTAAAGATTTCTTGCAAAACCTCTTAAACGTTGACATTCTTTATTTGAGAAGTATCTTTCTAAACTTTAGGAGGCATTTTATAATCTTTGAAAGTTAAAATGACTTTGAAAACCATACCTAACGTTTTCGGTCGAGAAATTCATTGTAAACACAGAATTATTTCTAAGCAGTGACCATCATTACACATGCATGTATATGTAGTTCTGTAACTCCTAGGACAATCAATCAAACATGTCTGAAAAGCCCAGCTCAAGAAGTTTCATTCGGTATTCATTTGACTTAATAACTGCCCATCAAGCGAGTACCACCCAATCATTCAATCAATCAATTCTTGTCATAGAGTATAAACTTTCTGCACATACTGTATATGATATGTCTATGCACATTAAAATAAGCAGATAGTTATTTACACTAACCTTTCTAGTCTCATTAACATAACGTTGTTGACACCATTCTTAACAGATTAGGGGTGAATTGATGTACCGGTTGTGTTGATAGTTTGCCATGTTTAGATACTAAGATTTCAAATTTCCCTTTAGCAGTGAAGTTTTTGTAGAGGTCTGGGCCTGGTGCGAGGGCATATTGGGTTTCAAGTTCAGAGATAAGGACAGAGAGTTTAGATTTATCCTCAGCAGATTTTCTCCTCTGATATGAGTTGTATGAGATTATCTCTCCCCTCATGTAGGCCTTACATGACTCCCAGATCACAGAAGCCAAAATGTCTAGCATATCATTGAAAGAAGTGGAAAATATATATTTGTATGTTAACAAAATGTACAAATTCTGAGAGATCCAAATGTTATTGTAATGCCTGGGTGACCTCTGCATAAAGCCACCAGAGAGAGAGAGAGAGGTAATTTGAATGCATTATCACAGACAACAATAGGGCTGTAAGAACATTGTTTGTCAGAAGAAAGAAGCTTATGGTCTAATAAAAATACTATTAATTATGAATAAGCGGGAAGAATGAATACTGTTTAACATTCGGTTTCAGCAGTCGCCATGTGTCAGAGAGAACATACTGGTCCATAAAGCTCTTAATGAGCGTGGCTGATTTGGATAGGGTAGGGGGAATAGGTGGAGGAGCGGTCTAGGGCCAGGTTCAAACAACAACTAAAATCTCCACCAATGACAAGCTGATGTTATAAGGTCAGCTATAGATCAACCCAATTAGGACCGTATAAATTAATCACAGTCAGATAATTGATATGAATATTATCAGTCACAATAATATAGTGACCACGAGGGTCAGGGATTGTTTAGAAAACAGAAAATTGCATGGACGTGTGTACCAAGACTGCAATCTAACGTGATTTATTTTTAAATGGGGGATAACGGACCCACCACCCTTTACTAATTTTAGATTGCCCTCTGGTTTCTGGGTCTCCTAGAGAAAAGCAATGACATGTATAGTGCCCAAATCTTTAAGATGCAAACTGACGTCATTGAGAGGGCTATTTTATCCCCTAACATTTTAGGTGGTCACCCTTAAAGCACCAATAGGTATGAACTGCCATTATTGAGAGAGACAAGAAGGGAAAATTTCCTGAGAAAAAATAACTTTCTATTGTACATAAATCATTATAAACCTGGAGCATGCAACAAGAAAAATTCAAAACGTATCAAGTAGCTCGCCCAAAAAACACGATAAACAAACCCTGCCTATAGCACACCAGTCACAGCCACAAACGAGGCGACCATGGTTTCCTAACAGCACTTTTCTAGACATTCTCAGCATTTCTAACTAGAACACGTAATCTGTGACTATTACACAAATACTAAAACAAACAGTATAGTAGTGGAGATAAATTGTAACAAATAAATCTCAGAATATGTCAGCCCAAGGCTGACAGAGCAACAATTACCACTGGTAAATAAAAAGTATATAATGTATGTGCACCAGCACATTCCTCCCACACGAGGGGGTAGTCAATATCCAGCTGGTGGCAATGTGTGGTTAACCTGACCCAACAGATATCTGTGTCTGTTAAGACACATCCATCTGGGGATGCGTCAATTGAATTGGTTTCAAGAGGGAAGGTGCTTTCAAAAAAATACTTTGCATGTGATTGGACAAAGCTGTGAACCAGCAGTCTGTTGTTATTCACCTGTGCAGTAAAAAGTCTGGAGAAGAGTGAAAACTAATACATTCTAATAAACCCAATGCTATATTGTGTCATCTCTAGGGGTATTCGACTGGAGCTGTTTTCAGGTTGCCTACGTCACACCTAAACCACGCCCATAGCTAAACTACGACACTCTCCAGACAGCTCTCCAGGCTGATTCTCAGTCAAACTGAAGGTTGCAACATCAGGACGGTTTCATGAGGCTAATGTGTGTTACCGTAGTTGGGGGAATAACAATAATGGATAACACAGTGTGACACAAACTTGGGTGGAATAAGATGCAAGGCAACAGCATTCCTAACAAAGCATTCATAATTAAATATCACATAATGAGTTTTAGCACACAAAGTAAATAAAGGCTGCATACATCTGCTTAGCAACCACCGAGCCGTTCCCTGGGCGGTTAAACGTTAGCAGCAATCATATGAAAGTGACATTTATGATTGAGTTCCTTACTAAGGGTATTATTATTGTTTATACTATTGAAACTGTATAGTATAGCCTAATTGCAACATATACTTATGTGTTTTGATTCTAATTTGATTTCCCTCCTGGCTTTATTGTGGAGAAAACATTGAGAAACCATTAATAATAATAAACCATAAATTTAGGTCACAAAAAAATATGCAATGCCTAATAACATAATATTGCCTTATTAGTTGCACTAATATGTTATTCTTTCCACACAAACGAATCCATAAACAACGCTTAAACAATATTATCCATAACAGAAAGAAAACTAGCTTTGTTAGGTGGAGCAATAACAGGCCATTGTTACAGTAACTGGACACGGGAGACTGATGATGTCATCATATAGTCAATGTCAGTGGTTGTGACTAGACATTATCGAAGCATAAAGAAGAGGGAAAACGGGGAAGATTTATATTTGAGCTGAATCAGCGTACCAACAAAGTTCAAGGGTGAGCTCCTTGGTTTGTGGTGGTGGACGCTGATGATGAAGGCAGACTTTGCAGACTTATGCGATATCAGTACAGTGGTTTGCAATCGTCTATTCTTTCAAACATTTCTGATGTCAATGCTGCCATTCCATCATTGTAGTCTTGTGATAAACATCCTGATCATGATAGATCCAGCAAGTATCGATCAGGAACCTCAATGCAAAAGTGTTTGTCATAAAACTGGTTAGACTACTTCTTGTAACCCAGAGTGTTTAAAGGTATATTGCTTATTCATTCTGGAGAAAGTTTGTTGATATTTGAACTCAGTCAAAACAAAAACCATTCAATGCAATAGGGTGCTTCCTCACAAGCTCCTCCCCACACATTGGAAATGCATTGTGAAGGCTAAGATATTGCTTATTTATTTTCTTTGTGTTCCTATTTACAGACCTGAGCCAGGTCTGTGTAGTAGTACCAGATTCCTTGTTTCAGTATGCACAGAGAATGATAAGATAGAAGACCACGAGAAGATATTTGGTGAATATTTCATATCAGCTAGAGCTGCTAGTCTGCTGCTTGGAACGTAACTTTAAAGTTGAAATGTGTATTGCCAATGCGAGTATAGCTGCTGGGTTGATAACTAAAAGTAATTTTTACGTTTGCCTGTATGTAACCCTGTGAGTGGCTGCTCGGTGTGTGTGTGTGTGTTTTTAAGTACATTTATGCGCCCTCACACAGTGACTGACAGCGCCGTAAGGCCCTGGTTTAGAGGCCAGTGATGTGAAATGGCTCTGTCGCTCACTGAAGACACCTTGTGACACATAATTGTCACACATAACCGCTCACCTGCACCGTGTTCTTATGGCCATGCTGTGTTTAGCATAGAGATGGAGCTGGCTGGCTGTGGAGATAATTGCCAGCCCGGTGCTGTTACATAATCATCACCTGGTACTTGGTACAATCTCCATAGAGTTTCTGTAAGGTTACAGGTGGTGATGTGGGGGGTGGCTTTTATGGACAACTGCTGCATGAATCTCCCCTGACTAATGTGCAGAGGACATTGTGTGCAAGTGGAGATGGGCTGACATTATCAGCTATTGCTGGTGTGTCCCCATCAGCGTGCTCCAAGAAGACCCACTGCCCACTGGGAGCACTCTGAGCCAAGGTGGAACCTGAGCCTTTATAGTCTTACATGTTATTGAATTAAAGGCTTATGCGTATGCTTGCTCTTCAGGGCTTGTCAATTACTTTCATTTCATTGGTGCACTCACGCGTTCCTATTTCAATCAAAGGTAGCTCCTCTTGCTAAACGACAGAATGCACAGAGAAAAAGAAAAAAAAATGGAGGAAGACATTATATGTCTCCTGTCACCCGCTGCACTAGAGCAGACCGTCGGTGGTGGTTCATCCTCAGTTTGTTTGTGCTGTTCTCCCAGTGAGTGACAGACGGCTGTCTGCTTGACAATTCATTTGAGCACTTGGAACACACCTCTTTCTCCTCTGCCTGAAAAAACGCTATGACAGGAAATCACACACAGACAGGCACTTCCTTCTGCCCCAAGATTAGAACGGCATTTCTGCCAGGTACCATGAACACATGATGCAAAGATAAAAAATCAATCAATAATTCAGTCAGTGTGCTTGTATGCAGGTGGCTCATTGTGTCTCGGCAGGACGAGGAACATATTGAGGCCTGTGACTAATATGAATGCAGCGTCAACAGACTTATATTATGAATGGGAAGGGTGGTTCCTCCCCTGCCGCTACTGTACATTCATCCCTGTTTCAACATCCAGCATTAAACAGTACTTGAACTCTCCAAATACACCCCAGGGTTTGCAGTGCACCGTGCCATCTACACAAACTACAAAATAGCTAGAATACGACACAATCAAATCTACCCCATATGTAGACTCAAGTGCTCAAGCTGCAAACATCTTGTTTGTTTTTTCTCCATATCCCTTTCAGACGTTCACTTCACAGACTATCCCTTTCCATTTGAAGCCTAGAATGACTGCTGATGGAAGCGTCTGTCCTGACATGGGGAAATGGTATTTCCTATCCGGACAGCAGCGGGCCTCTGGGTTTATTGTCCAGCGTGAGGCCAGGGCTTGTCTGGCTGATGTAGCCTGCCAAGGGCTCTGCACCCAGCTCTCAGCCCAGTGGCCTGTCAACAGACGAGATCTGTGTGAAGTGTCTGCATGGCCTCAGATTGGCCCGAGACACGCAGTGGTCCGACTGGTAAATATTTGATTACAAATGCAGCCAAGGAATAATTCCTGTCAGAAATCACAGCTTTCCTTCCTGCGCGTGTGCACAACATGCCTGCACACAAACACATGCAAACACTACTGCGCATCACACTTCCACTTATTTTTGTCATGAATGGCTCATTACCCATGCCACTACACACACACATATACTTTTCACTGCAAATGTATCTGCGCCACAACTTCCCCCCTCAAAATCATGTTAGAATTATAGCTACATAGTCATTATCATCCCCAAGGTCTTGCACGTAAAACTGTTAGTGGGCGTAAATAAAATATGAGCGCAATAATGCCATGTATATCGCATGAGAGGGCACAGGATCTCTGAGCGACTGTGTTTCCGTCAGCGGGGCTGCAGGCGTGATTGATGGGCCGACAGAGACCACAGAGGGGTCCACAAATCAGCAGTGTTGCCGTGAGGAGGCCCCGGCCACACACTGCAACAGCTTTATTCTCAGCCGTACCTGACCTCTGCGGTGAAGGGACAGAGAGACTCCGTTGTGTTGACCACTTGGTCAGCGAGGGGCTACATGAGCACACACACATAACACACTAGTATGTTTTCTGAGCTCCACAAACACCACACACACTCTACAGCCACGCTGCCACCGCTGTGTTCCTGTTGCCCAGAGACGCATAGGGAAGGGAGACACTGAGGAGGAACCACACCACAGAGTAATATTCCGACAGCGTCGCCTCGGGCGACGGAGAGAAGCCGAGGCTCCCCGCAGTGTTAGACGCTGGTTATTAAAGAGCGTTCTCTGGCTGTCAGGGTCAGCAGAGGCCCTCTCATGCCCACACCCTGACAATAACACACACTGACAGGCGCAGGAAAACAAAAATGGATCTAGCGGTGTGTTCTTTCAATGGTTTCCTCCAAAACAATTGCCTTTATTGCCTTTGGACAGGGATGAGACAGTCCCGTTTCCGCTACTTTGAGCTAGTTAACAGCAGGCTGACCCACACGCCGGGCTGTGTGATGTGTTTAGAAGGTGGTGTATCATGAAGCCTTACTCTCCGCTGTGGGCCAAATGCTTCAAATACACGGCACATATTGCTAGGAGGTGAGGTGAGGTGAGGAGAATTGTTTGAACGTCTGAAAATAATGCCTCCGTTATGACTAGAGTATCAATTCTGTTTCTTCAGTGTTCACACTTTTCATTTCATTTACAGATCGGATCACGTCACTGACTCATTTTATTATACATCCAGTACAGTAACAGACCTAGCGGTCTCTAGATTTATTGGGTGTTACATATTATATGTATTATGAGCTGCTAAATCATTGAATTATCCTAAGACATTCAGCACTGTGCACATCTGTACAGTACATGAATTAAGCACCTAACATTCTTTATTTAGTTAGCAGTAGCAAGAATAGGCTGCAGTAGGATGAATATTTTGTCAAAGAAAAAGAGAACTGAGGGGTGGTTTATATAAACTGGTTTTATCATAATGTCACATACTTTTCCATATTTAATTGATATTAAATATTTAATTGCTACTGTTAATCAAAACTAATGTGTATTCTCAATGTTATGAGGGCATACTAATGAGTACATACATTTTGACAATACGTCATAGATGCAGAATGTCATTTTCATCATCAGTAGCCATTTGTAGAAAAGCAGGTGGTATTTCAAGGTGTTCTTTGATGGGTGTTTGACCTTTTTTTGCGTAGACTAGAGTGGCATGGATACTGATTAATGGTATAGGCTAGGGCTGAACGATTTTGGGGAAAAAATCGAATTGAGATTTTTCTGACATTGCAATTGTGATTTGATTTGCGATATTTGTTTAAAGTCTAAGATTTAAGATCAGTATATATGTAACATATTATAAATATTGTATGGAGCATTACCACACTAGATGACATCAAGAAATTAACTGCTCTATATAAATGAAAGATGGCAGCATATAGATACAGGATACATTTGTTTAAGCTTGGATTTACTGCATTTTAGGACATGCGACAACAGTCTGTGCACCTTGGCAACGAAACATGACCTAGAATGGTTCGTCGCTGAACATTATGGATTGTGTCTCATCCGTTCTGTCTGCATGACTTGAGAAGTAAGCAATATCATAATAATATTAATTGGTAGGATCGTCTAGTGTGTATACAATTGTGCTTTTTCATAACCATTTTTAACTATATCTAAACGGAAGCCAAACGTCAATGTTTTGCATTCACTTGAACCAAGGTGGCCGTAGAGAAGGTAGCCTACTGCCATACTGTGACCCCGGAATTCCACCGGGCACGTGTGCGCAGCGTTCTGTCTCCGACGCAAGTTTGTTTCGTCCTCGAAGTGTCAAAAGCGTAGCACTGCGAGGCAGTTGTATTGGTGAGATCAGCAAAAACTACTTTGACTGTCTTGACATTGACTTTACCTTCACTCACGTCCACCCCCAAAAACTACTGCAATTCTATCCACACCATGGACCTTTCTGGAATTGTTCTCATAAAACGGATTTGTGGTGTCATAAAACTCTTGTGCTTTAAAATGTGTAAAATGAACCGATCGTCCCAGATGTCAAATCCTTTCACTTCTGACCTCTTGCCACCAATGTAGTAATGTGAAATACAATCGAGAGTCCGCACACTTTGTTTTGCACACAATTTGAATTGTGTTTTGTATTTGAGCACCGCGTGTTGGCCGCGGCATCCGTCAAAAATAAGACACGGCGCCTATCTTTAGCGAAGCAGAGCTGCGCGTCGCGTGTGCTGGAAGTGAAAGCATTGACTAGAGTGGCCCAGTAGAGCCTTTTGCTGCACCTAAAATAACCATGAAAATAACTTGACAACTGAATCAGACAATTATGAATTAATTTATTTTCATTATCAACCTCAAGTGTGTTTTGTAGAGCTCGATTTTTAAGACAAGTATCTGATTAATTGGTAGACTACTTTCCGGTTATCTGGACCACAACATAGAAAATAGAATGAATAATTTTTGAAATGCTCCACTGTAAGCTTTTTAAGGGTTAAGTTCAGGTTAGGGTCAGAAATTGGTTAGGGGTATGGCACTAGTGAAGTGACTAAAAAACTCTAACAAAACATTGTAGATTAGAATGCAATGTGACAATAGCTATTTGACTTAAAGCTACAGTAAGTGATTTCACTGTTAATTCACAATAGGCTATATCTCATCTGTTGCAGATCGCACCACACAACAATATCCTAGCCTTTGCTATGTGTTTTCAGTATGTGGTGGGCAGAGCTTCTGACGAAAGCAAGAGGTTATTTTGTTTTGATCGACAAGCTTTCTCTAGAATGATTTAGATACCTTTAACAACCGTATATCACAAGAATTACGTTCCCTGGAAACTATTCCAGAAACCACGATTACGTTATATGCCAACGTATCG